>ML058363.1:7452671-7638838 GCA_003013855.2 Liriodendron chinense
GGGGTCCTGAATGGTCATCTGTTTCCCTAACTTCTGAATCAGCCAGAGAGTCATTTAAGGGCTCTGGCTTAAAAAAATGCATGTTTAAGTAGTGATCAGAACTTTGGAACAAGCTGAGATCAATCATGGTCTGTAATGCCCACTTGTTCAAAGTCCCTTGAATTTTAAAAATCCAAAAAAATTAAAAACTTTCAAAAACCAAAAACATCAAGCATTTCCATTTCAGAAAAATATCAAAAACCAAAAAACATTTCTTTTCCTACATTCAATAGTGTGCCAAGTTCGTCTAAAGAGTCACATGAGTTTGAAGTCGAATCATATAAATTTGACATCGAATTAGACTTCGAGCTCATGGGTCTGGACGAAGCTCGGGATGAGGAAGATGATGATCTGGCTCCCGAACTAGAGGATCTCCTCAAAAAGTTCGAATCTAAAGCTAATGTCGTAGCTGATGATTTCGAGATAGTAAACTTGGGGACACCTGAGATCCCTAGGGAAGTACGCATTGGAAAATCGTTACCACCAGAGATGAAGCAGAGAATGATAGAGTTCCTGTCTCCAAGATTTTCTAACTTTGCGTTCTCATATGAAGACATGTCGGGGCTCGATGAAGAGCTCGTTGTACACCATTTTCCAACAAAGGCGGATATGAAGCCAGTGAAACAGAAATTTCGAAGAATGAAGCCAGAATGGGCTCTGAAAGTCCGAGACGATGTCATCAAACAGTACAATGCGGGATTCTTAGTAGTCTCCAACTACCCTGAATGGCTCGCCAACATTGTACCAGTACCGAAGAAGGACGGCAAGGTTCGAATGTGCATCGACTTCCGAGATCTCAACAAGGCCAGTCCTAAAGACGACTTCCCTTTACCACATATCGACACTCTGGTCGACAACACTGCTGGGTACAAGGTCTTCTCATTCATGGACGGGTTTTCAGGTTACAATCAGATCAAGATGGCCGTCGAAGATCGTGAGAAGACATTGTTTATCACTCCCTGGGGAACTTTCTGTTACAGGGTAATGCTGTTCGGTCTGAAGAACGCAGGAGCAACATATCAGCGAGCAATGACAGCACTATTCCACGACATGATGAACAAAGAGCTTGAAGTATATGTGGACGATATGATCGTCAAATCTCACACAATTGAAGGACACTTTGAAGATCTGAAGAATTTATTCAACAGATTAGAAAAGTACAAGCTCCGTCTCAACCCTCAGAAATGTGTCTTCGGTGCAATGGGAGGTAAGCTCCTCGGCTTTATGGTGAGCGAGGATGGCATCAGGGTCGACGAGACCAAAACCAGAGCAATCATCGAGATGCCCCCTCCTAGAACAGAGAAAGAAATTCGTGGCTTCCTCGGCAGAATTCAATACATCAGTCGCTTCATCGTACAGCTCACACCTATTTGTGAGCCCATTTTCAAGCTCCTTCGGAAGAACGTTCTAAAAGAATGGAATGACGATTGCCAAGTTGCCTTCGATCGCATCAAGAAATATCTCATGAATCCTCCAGTTCTAGTACCACCCACTCCCGGACAACCACTATTGTTATGCATCTCGGTAGCAGCAGAAGCCATTGGCTGTGTCCTCGGCCAGCACGACGAGACCAGGAAGAAGGAACAAGTGATATACTATTTGAGCCGAAAGTTCACCGACTATGAGACCAGGTATTCCCCGATCGAGAAGACTTGCCTCGCCCTAGTCTGGGCAACTCAGCGACTCCGTCAATACATGATTGCATTCCCTATTCTTCTACTCGCTCACATGGATCCGCTCAAGTACCTGTTCGAGAAACCGACACTCACTAGAAGGATAGCTAAATGGCAGCTACTCCTGTCTGAGTTCGACATCACCTATGTCACTCAGAAGGCAATCAAGGGGCAGGCCCTTGCCGATCATCTTGCCGCCCACTCCCTCCTGGATTATCAACTGCTCAAAACATTCTTCCCTGATGAAGATCTCTTACTTATCGAAGGTGAAGAAAAGAAGAAAAAAGATGAGTGGACATTATTCTTCGACGGCGCAGCAAATTCTAAAGGGAGTGGTATTGGAGCGATCCTCTACTCTCCAAATGATGTCCCTATTCCTGTCTCAAGGCGCATAGCATTCGAGTGCACCAACAACATGGCAGAGTACAAAGCATGCATCGTTGGCTTAAGGGAAGCCATAATCTTGGGTGTTAAGAAGCTACGAGTATTTAGAGACTCACAACTTATCATCAATCAGACCAATGGCGAATGGAAAACCAAGGATGAGAAGTTGATACCATATCATGTGTATCTTGAAAATCTGATCGAAGAATTCAAAGAAATCACCTTCTCATACATGCCTAGAGCCAAGAATCAGTTTACAGATGCTCTCACCACACTCGCGTTAATGCTCGAGATCCCCAAAGGAGCTTCAGAATGGGAGCTCACAGTCGAAATTTAAGATGAACCTGCTTTCTGCCTGCAAATAGAAGAAGCCGAAGCTGTCCCTGACAAACCCTGGTATGCCGACATCAAGCAATATCTCAAAACCCAGGAGTATCCGGAGACAGCAACAGAAACAGATTGTCGAACCATCCAGCGTTTGGCCGGCCAGCTCACCATCAGTGGCGAAGTTCTTTACAAGCGATCCTATAATCACATCCTCCTTCGATGCGTCGATGAAACAAAAGCTGCAAAGATCATGAAAGAAATACACGAAGGAATCTGTGGCCCACACATGAACGGGCACATGATGGCAAAGAAGATTCTACGACTCGGCTACTATTGGCTCACCATGGAGACAGACTGCTGCCAGCACGTCAGAAAATGCTTCAAGTGTCAGGAGCATGAGAATCAAATCCATGCCCCCTCATCAGAATTATATAACCTGACCACCCCTTGGCCCTTCTCCATGTGGGGACTTGACATCATCGTCAAGATTAGTCCCAAAGCATCAAACGGTCATGAGTACATACTTGTGGCAGTCGACTACTTCACCAAGTGGGTAGAGGCAGCCTCCTACACCACGATTGCAGCATCCCAGGTGATCAAATTCATGAAGAACAACATCATATGCCGGTATGGAATCCCCAATGCTACCATCACAGATAATGGGACCCCGTTCGTCAATAAGAAGATGGATGACTTCCTCAGCAAATTCAAGATTCAACATCATCGATCAAGCCCCTACCGTCCTCAGATGAATGGTGGGGTAGAAGCCGCAAACAAGAAAATCGTCAGGATACTCAAGAAGATGGTCGTGACCTATCGAGATTGGTCAGATATGCTCCCATATGCAATTTGGGCCTATCGAACGTCTGTACAGTCTGCTACGGGCGTTACTTCTTTCGAGCTTACTTATGGAATGGAAGCAGTTCTGCCAGTCGAGGTGGAAATACCATCACTACGGGTGTTACTAGAAAGCAGAGTTGAAGAAGGAGAATGGCAACGGGCCAGATTCGATCAGTTGCAGCTAGTAGATGAAAAGCGCATGCGTGCGCTAAGTCATTCTCAGTGTTATCAGAAAAGGATCGCTCGGGCTTACAACAAGAGAGTCCGCAAAAGAAGTTTTAAGGTAAGCGACATGGTCATGAAGAAGATTCTACCGTCACACCTTCCGGATCCTAGAGGAAAGTTCAAACCCTCGTGGGACGGGCCGCTGATCATCAGAGAAGTACTTCCCGGAGGCGCCCTCAGACTCACCAGCATGAGAGGGGTGGATCTTCCTGAGCCAATCAATGCCGACAAAGTGAAGATCTTTCACAGGTAAGTCATTCTGACCTTATCAAGAGTTACTTTAATAGAGCTGAAGTCAAGCGGTCGAAGCTAAAACCTCTGAGAAATCATTTCCGTCCACCAACAAGTGTTTCAAATAAGGGAATTCAACAAAAAAAGAGAGAAGTAAAAGACAAAAAAAGGGGGAATACAAAAAAGAGAAAAAAGAATACAAAAGAAAAAAGAGAGAAAGAAAAAGGGAAGCCAAAGCAAGGCACTCGAGAAAAATCAACCCAAGAAGAAATACAGTCATCCATCCATTCATCTCAGAAGGGTCTTTAGCTAAGACCAACAACTCTACCATCGTAACTTAGGATAAGGGCTGAAAGATTGCCATCGGCCAGCAATGACGGATTCCCGACCTCTAGCCGCTGCAGTTATCCAAAGATTCAGGAAAAGAAAAAAAAGAAAAAGAAAATGTGTGCCTAAACAAAGAGGGCGGAGTGAAAACTCGAAAGGGCGCTCCGAGTAAAAACAGTGGGCATATAGCGGACTTGGTGAAAACCCGAAAGGGCGCCGAGGGTAAAAATAGCATAGCTGCCAAGGGGCAGGCAAGATCAAACACCCGGGACGTAGTGAAAATCCGAAAGGGCGCCACGGGCAAAAAATGACGGGAAAAGGCCGGCTGTAGTGAAAACTCGAAAGAGCGCTGCAGGCAAAAATGGCTTGAATAGAAAAAGAAAAATCAAAAGTGCAGGTACCCAGAAGTCAGACGATTCAGATCGGTTCAAGCAGTTACAGTTCAAGAACAAAAAAAAGTACAGTCGGGAACAAAGAGCTCTACAAATTCTGACAATCTCAGGAAGCAACAGTTTCCGTTGCCTACACCTCTAGGGAACCAAAGGATCACACAAGTCAAACCTCAAGCCATTAATCAAAGCATTGGCATAGCCTCAGTTCTGATTCCTATATCCCGACACACAATCCAGACACACACTCACAAGACAACTCATGGCACAATAGTTTCTCAAAAAAGAAAAAAAAAAGTTTTCCTCTTTTTCATTAAAAGCATCATATTTCTTTTACATATATCATGTCATCTTTTTAAAAAAAATACAAAAAAATGCATCATCATCAATCATATACTATGCAAAAAGGAATGTGCAGGTGGCCAATACAATCAATCTCTACCCTCCTCCTCGGCCATATCAGGTAAGTCCTCTGACTCATAATGAAATAGTCTCGCTCTCAACCTGCTCACCTTCATACGCAGGTAATGTACATCATCGCGCTCAAGGCTGCGGATTGCTGTCTCCTCATTAGATAACCTCTAATCGGTAGCCAATCTCCTTGACATCATCTCACAATGATACCGAAGTGCGGAAATCTCAGACAGAAAATGGCCATGAGTGGCCAAAAGGAAACCAGGATCGATGAATGGGCGCTCCTGAAAGGGTTCATATGAACCAGATGAAGAGCCGGCATCTCCAAGGATATCTTGCTCATCCTTATCAGCAGTCTGGTGCCAGCAAGGGATACGTCGATACAAAGACTGCTCAGCAACCCAGTATTAATATGGGGCGGTCGCCATCAGAAAAGCCCGCAGCTCAAAACCAAGCAAATCAGCAGTCAAGTAACTGGCCCAGGATCCATCGACCCGAGTCCTAAAGTCAGAGGTTCTAGATGGAAGTGCTCGACGCCCAATACCCGCGAAAGCAAAAAGAGGAACATTCTGCTCGTACCCAAACTGCCGCAGGAACAGGATAGGATGATAAGAAAAGTAAGATCGAAAGCCTACCAACATCAGAGGAAGGCGGTGTGCATCGCAAAGCACTGGAGGAAGTGAAAGCCAAGATGACTCCCAACGAACATTCCAGTCACGAAGATCAGCGAACATCCTGCGATACAAGGGCTCACTCATCCTAGCCGTATGAGGAAGAAATTCCATGATGTGTCGCATAAGGTCTGGGCGACGGGTGCCAGGAAATGGTACAGGAACAGTCAGCGAAAGACGCTCCCATAGCCAGACCTGATCACAAGAACGAAAAGAAGTTCAGCTAGAGCAAAACAATTCCTAAAAAAGCAAGAAGGGAAAGGTGTAGAAAAGATACCTGAAGAAATGCACAGCAGCCGTGAAGGACACGAGTGCGGCCCAGGGCACAGTCAGTCAGCCTGTTAAACAGCTCGGCTAGGACGAGAGAAATGATCCCCTGCCGTCAGATTGCTCGGCTCATCACCTCAAAAGGCAAAGGAGTCTGGGACTTGCACCATCTCGAAAATAGCACCTCAGCTATCAAGCAGAACATCAGTGCATTCCGAGCAAGAATAGATCCTGCCACACTCCGAGGACCCGAAAAAAGATCATACAACAAGTCCAAGGAGAACACTATAGCATCCTGGCCGGCAGCTGCAGGCTGAACCAGATAAGGGATCCCGAACCAGTTCTGCGGTGTGGCAGTCTTCGACAATGACTTCGGTGAAAAATACTGAGTATAATCCCAAGGAAGGCCGGTCAAGAGCGCAAGCTCCTCCAAAGAGGGTCCCATCTCCATGTCGTTGAATGCGAACAAGTTCAACGAGGGGACCCAGTCAATCAGTGCAGCTTCAAGCATCCTCCAGTCAATGTCAACTCTAGCCATATGGATCAGACTGCCAAAGCCATAGGACTCCAAATCTCGAATCTTATAAGCTGACAAGCTGTCAAGCCAAGCAAGCAGTCGTGGCGAGCAAGAAGGACGAGGAAGCCGCTGACAAGTCCTCACGGGTACCCCCTCCAGAACAAAAGGCCCAGAAATCAATGACAGCTCATCGAGGATCGGAAGATCAACGGGCGAAGGAGAAGGAAAAGCTGGAACCTCTGTAAACTCAACAGCCCCTGACTTGCCCCCAGTAACGGCTATGTCTGATATAGTCGCATCATTGACTGAAACTGTCACGACCTCAACCGCATGAGAAGACTCGCCCACCTCATGAACAGAGTGCGCAAAGGATCGACGATCAGGAGAAGGACGATACTCTCCATCAAAAGGACTATAAGCAAAGATCACACCACACATCGTGGCACCCTGGCCAATCTGACCGTCAAAAAATGCATCTGAACCATCAAGAAGAGTCCCGGCAACCCCGATCGAAGAGTCCACGGTCAGATCTGGACCTGCGGCCCTCTCCAACATAAAGTCGTGAATCCAATCATCATCCTGTCCAATCAAAGGGATCATCGAGGCATCCACACCGTCCATCATCAGGGGGACATCATCAATGATCACATCAAGTCCACCCAAACAAGTATGCCGCACATCTCGGCCATCATCAAGAGCATCCAAACCATCAAAGGTATCATCTGAACCATCCATACCATCCAGACATGAGATCAGCCCATCTATGTCCATCATACTCCCATCACCTCCATCAATCACATCATCCAGGTGGCCCACACTCAAGGGATGCATAGCCTCACCTGTCCCATCTTCCCATCTCATCCATACCATCCATTTCTCCCATAGTGAAGGCCCCATTCAAATCAGAAATTTCAGCATGGCTGCCATTAATGGGGCCATTCAAAGCTCTAAAAACCACCATCCCTAGCTCCTCATCAATGTCCCCATTCAATGCTGCATCTCCACCATCTATTAAAGAAATCCCTCCATCATTAAAGCCTTCAACACTTTCTGAAGTGTGGGACCCACCATGGAGAGCCCACAGCCCCTAAATCTCCACCATCCATTGCTTGAGAAAAGACAAACCTAGAAGAAAATAAAAGGAGAAGGGAAGATGAGACAAAGAGAATATTCATGACTGCAATCGAACCTGGACGTGCAGGGAATATGGGATAAGGATAGTGGACTGTGAAGAATGTCCGAGCACGAGCCAACCCAGGCCGCACAAGAGGCGAGTCCTGGGCGGCCCGCTGTGGGCCACCCGTACGGACGCGTTCCCTCTCTCTTCGCGGGATTGGCTCCATGGCCGTTGGTAGGTGAGGCTGAAAGTCCACATCAGCAGATGGCACCCTGAGGGCCGCCCAAGGCCCCAATCCACTCCAGATTTCGTTTAAGGTTGATCAGAATCTTCTGGAAGGTACCCCACCTATCCAATCAGGAAGTCATGCGGCCAACATGGGCCTGATCAAGTCAAAGAGAAGGAAAATTGACCAAGAGGGGCCCACAAGCAATCTGAGCCATTCAAAGACTAGATCATCATGATCTAAACCATGGAAAAGCTTACATGAGCCATCGAATAGCAAGATCAAAGGCTTGATCATCAAGAAAGAGGGCTAGAACCTAAGATTTGATTATCAAGTGGGCCCACAAGACAAAATCAAGCGATCTGAGCCATTCAAGTCATCATCCACACCATGAGAAGCCTTCTTAACCTCACAAAACATCAAGAAAAGGTGCTCCAAAGCAAAGCTGAGGTTTGGAAGGGGGCCACAGGGCCAAATCAAGCTATCTGAGCCGTTCAAGTCATCATCCATGCAGTTAAAAAGTCTCGTCTTCCACAAATCATTCAGAACGTGTAGGCATCATCAAGTAATTTGAGACAAGTCAGAGGTTGTATATTCATTCAGAAGATTTTGATACATAAGAGGGTAAAAGCAAAAAGAAGAAGGTCATACATCATGTATGCTAAATACAAAAGCAGGCTACAGGTCACCAACATAGTCATCGTCATCCCTCCTCTCGTCCTGCTCTCGACGATGAAGATCCATCAAAGGAGCTATCACTGAGCCTCCAGCGTATCTGCGACGGCCCCCAGGAACATAGAGCGGAGGAAGCAGAGGCCCCTGGCCGTACAACAAGTACCACTCATCATAGTCGCGATTCGGGATAGTGAAACGAAACCCGGGCTGACCCACAAGGGCATCAGCTATCTCATCAACTGGGATCTGAGCAGCCGGAGGAGGTGCAGAACAAGGGACTCGAGCCACCCCAGTAATATGTCGAAGCAGCCTCTCACCCAAATACCACTGAAATGATTCAGTGTCAGAAAGCATGATCCGGAGGCATGAAGAATCATATGCCTCCACACGCTGAGGGGTGTAGTAGAGAGGAAAGTTGGCGTATGGCATCCGGGCAAGCTATAGCGAATGAGGTCATCACAATCAGTCACAGTGCAGCACGAGAGATAAGGAAAGAAAGCTACTTACATCCTCAACGGTCAATCCGTCTATATCAGCACGCCAGTTGTCCCCAGAGACTCGAGAGTTCCGCTGACGATTTTGCTGATGCCAGTACATGTGGCGATACAAAGGCGGCTCAATGTCATCCCGTATCCTCGGTGCGAGGTGGGCAAAATGGTCATAAAAGCAAGTCTGGGAAAGGGCACACCTAACGATCAAAGAAAGAAAGAAGACAAATGTCTCCAAGGAAGGTTAAAGAAGAGTACCTCAACGATAAGCCAGAAACCTGTGAAGGACCAGCTATTCCGAGAGGTCTTATCCAAACCCTGGAAAATATGAGTCAATATAGCCCCGTTCCTATTGTAGGGATGATGAAGATCCTCAACCAAACGAAGAAATTTAGGATCGATCCTCTCTTTCACGTGACAGAAAAGGAAGGACCCGAAGGCGTAAGCAATCATGGCCCGTGCTTTATGGAGGGCCTCTAACTCGGTAGTAAGGGTGACGGTAGCAAAGGTGTTGTAGAACCATCGCATTTTTACTTGATGGCCCTGGAATTCATCTTCAGGTGGGACGTCACCGACAAGCCGTAGCCAGTCAGTGGAAGTGATGGGAGCAAGAGAGCCAACCTGGGGAACAACTGTCCCATGAAATGAAAAGCCGATTTGCATATATATATATCCAGGGGAGTTATTCCCCACTCGCCACAAGGGAGTTGAAAGGTGTGGGTCTCATCCCGCCACCTCTCGCAAAGAGCTGCAAGTAACATGCGATTGGCACTGTTATTATGAAAGCGCAAGGTAAGGAGGCCAGCAAAAGGAGTGTTAGCTAGAACTCGTTCAAGCAAAGGCTGTGGGTGTTTCACCCAGTTATCCCAATGATCTCTGGTACCTTGACCCTTGATGGAGGGAAGAGGTTGGTGCTCCTGAGCCAAGGAACACATATGGGCCCCTCGGTGGATAATGAAGGCTGGATCATCCTCATCAATCACCCGACGTCCTCTTGTACCGTCCGTCATTGAATCCTACAAGCTTGGCAAGGTAAGTCCCTATCCTTTACCCATTAAAATCCAAATTATCATCCAGGAAACCCAAGGGATTGAACTCGCATTCAGATGCAAAATCCAAACTCCGACTCCATGTTACCTAGGATATGTGTTGGGCCCATTGAAGAAAGCAAGGCCTACCTTAAAGAAGGTTGCATGTCATGTCTTAGGCAAGGAAAGTCCATCATCTAAGGACACACTTTGGACAACACATGCACTCAAGTGCCATGAGATCAACAAGGGATAAGAATCTTACTTCACATGAGAAGTCCCTCTTCAAAGTCTATATGTGGCCAAGGATTGATCCACTTTTTATACCAAGGCCATGATTCTCATTTAATATGTTCCCATCTTTTTACACATGTACATGGACAAGTGGGGAATAGGAAGGAAATGGGCCCCCAAGAGCAACCCAAATGCCTCATCTCAATGGATTGAAGGGAGCACATAGCCCACTTGAAGAACATAAGGACCCATTCATAGGTTAACCATGGGAACCCCTATGTGCATCATCTTGATGAAAGTTTTGACTATGAGAGTACAACATGGCAGTCTACCCACAAACATATGAATCAAAGAAGCTAATGGTAAAAAATTTGATGCACATAGCCCACATGAGGAATCAAAGTTGGAAATACCCATGTAAGGACAAGTTTGGGCAACTTATGTGCACCAATTTCTTTACTAAAAAGGGGGACCATTTGAGCACAAGAGGGCATGGCTTGATGAGTCACCCAACCATCATGAAAATGGTTAAGAATGGTATACATAGCCCACTTGAAGATCAAAATCCAAAAGGCCCCAAAGCATGGGACAAAATTGGGCAACTTATGGGTATCATTCTTTCTCACAAATTGAAAGAAAAATCACTCATCTTTGAGAATGATGGTGGATGACCCACCAAAAACCCCAAAGAAAGTTCAAGGAACTATGGTTGCATGGATAGCTCACTTGAAGGAGGATTATCCATTTGAGGTTGATAACATTAAAGGGAAACTCTTGAGAATCACTTTCTTACCACAAGGAAAAACCATTTGAACTTAGTGAGATTGTTGAGACAACTCACTCATGGGACTTGTAGATGATCAAGTAACTCAAGTCCTCCATCCATCAAAAGAAAAAGCATGAAAGAAAAAAATCCTACATGAACAAAGTGTAGTGGTGCACACATGGTCCAAAGAAATCCAAGTTTCAATGAGGGCCCAAAAGCCCATCCATATGGAAAAATTCTAAGGAACCCACCACACTTTGTGAACAAGGATGTACATCATAAACAAGAAATGGTGGAAGATTTGGGCTACTTGACCACAAGGGCCCAATTAAGAAATCTAGCCCACTTGAAGATCCAAGTGAAGAATGGGCTAGTCACCTTTGTCCATACACATGTGAAGAAAGATGGGGCCACCCAAAGTGAGCCCCATGAGCCCAAAACTTGAGGTGGGCCCTACCATTCCCATGGGCCCAAACCTTAAAAAGAAGATGGAAAAGAAAAAAAAAGTTCTAAGGAAAAATGACAAGGGCAAGAAAGCACGAGGGAGCCCAAAATGAAGTGTTGGGCCCATTAAGTACACCAAGGGCCATGACTTCACTTTGAGCCCATTTGATACACATGAAAAGAGACCCAACTCCCATGAAGAAAGATAGGATATTTTACCATGCACACTTGATGGCCATGGCAAAATTACCCTTTACATACACATGAAGGGAGTGTGAAAGAAGAAAAGAAAGAATGAAATGGAAGCCTGCAATGTCCTTCTCCATGCACCACCTTTAAAAGAGATTGGAGATCTAGAAAAAGGCCAAAAATACTTGGGCCCACCTTCACTCCTTTTGGAATAGCTACATGGAAAAAAGAAAAGAGTCATGAGAAGAGACAATGAAGAAGGAAAAGGACAAGAGAGACAAGGGGGTGGTCCATACCTTTACCACTCACCAAAGAGGAACCACCTTGCTGTCCCAAAGCTTCACTAAGGCCCACCACTTGAAAAGAGCAAAGAACCACTAAAAGAGGGAGGAAAACTTGAAGAAAGAGAGAGTATGAGAGAGAGAAGAGAGAAATTGCACGTTGGAGGGGCCAAGGGTGCCCCATGTTATATAGAAAAGGGGAGGGCACCCCTTTACCCGACCCACTGGAAAGACCAGTGGGCAGAGACGGTCCGGGCAGCACTCAGGGGGCCGTCCTCCCTCCCACCTACTTGAAACGACTCCTCACCCTCTCTCCTTGGGAAGAACTCCTCCTTGGGAAGGGTGGTTGCAAGCGAATCTTGTATCTCCATGTAAGAATGAAGTGATGGAAGAGAAGGATGAGAAAAAGTAAGGAATCTCACCAAAATCTCATCTTGTGAGAAATTGGGGAGAAATTGGCTTGATGATGTGGAAAGAGTTCCATGGAATTTTCAAGAAAAATAAAAAAAAATTGACTTGGTCAAACAGTGATCTCAACCATCCAAAGTCATGACCTGATGATCTGAACCATTCTAAGAAAAATCCCCAAAATCTCCAACCTTGATTGTTGCTTGCTTATACAGTTTTGTGGTCTGAAGACCTTAAACTACGTCGGGATCAAGATCCCGAGGGACTTTTAATAAAAATGGTCATCAATCTCAACCATCAAAATCAGGATCGATGACTCAGAACACTTTTCAAAATCACAAAAATATATCACCAGTCTCGCTACATGTTTTGTGGTCTGAAGACCTTAAACTACGTCGGGATCGACATCCCGAGAGATTTTCAATAAAAACCGATAGCAGTCTAGATTGTTCGAATCAAGATCCGCTAACACCGAACATTTTCCAAAACAAAAAAATGTGTTTGCTACCTACTGTACATATTTTGGGTCTGAAGACCTTAAACTACGTCGGGACCAACATCCCGAGAGATTTTTAATAAAAACCGGCATCAATCCCAGCCGTTCGAGCCAGGATCTGATGACCTGGATCATTTCAAAAAAAAAATTCATCATCAATTTCAACTGCACCAATTTATCCCCAGCAGTCCGAAGACCTAAAACTACACTAGGATTAACTTCTCGGGGGCTTTCTTTCCTAACCTGTTCTGGACATGGCTGACACTTGATCGTACGGGTGTCCGGAGTCTTCTAAAACAGGTAGAGGTTGAGGCGGGCAGAACCCCGCAATCCTGTTTGTGTTGAACGCACCGTGATAGACAACCTTGATTTGGAAGTCGCTGTTGAATCTGACGGATGTTCCCTGTTCCTAAAACTCATGAAGGGGATTAAGGCTGTTGGGAGGTGGAGCGCACCCTCACGAAATTGTGAGCAACGTAAGGCCCCAAACTAGATTGTCAAAGGAAAATGTGAGGATGTGGCTCATTTTGTGGCCGAAGGAGTCCGTCGGACAATACGTGGTCTATGTGCATTGCACATGAGAAACAGGCAACTTTGCGGGTGTGTTGACTGAAAACCCTTAAAACCTCCTCATCCGAAGATGTAAAACTATGGCACTTAACTGTGTAAGACTCGTCTTGCTCGCTGACGTAAAATGGATCGGATGCCTTACCAGCAGTAGAAGCTGGAAATGGATGAAAATTCCATACCTTTTCCCTACATTTCAGAAAAATCCAACAAAATACCAAAACATTGCAAAATATTTTCAAAAATCACAAAATATTTCCTTTGCTTTCAAACCAAATATTTTCAAAACCACAAAAAAAATATTTCCTTTGTTTTCAATAACCGATCTCTATCCTGACCACTCAGGTAAAGATTCGGACCAAATATTTGTAAAAACCACAAAAATTGTCACTATCCCATCACTACACTTCAGGAGTCTCGAACTCTGCTCACTTCATAATTTGGGATGACGGATCCGATCGCCCGCAAATTGGAATCTTGACCAAAACTGGCGACCAAGCACCGTCTCAATCGCATTTATGCCCAGAAGAACATCTTGAAGTCAGATAACATCCTCGTACATTCTCATTAGCAAAGAAACAGCACCTTGGGATGATGGACCTGATCGACCACGGGTCGGGATCTTGACCAACCCACTGACCAAACATCCGCATAAAGAAGAAAGAAATCCCCAGGGAAGCACAACCCTGCAAGCAATAAGCTCAAAGTTCTCTGCATCTCCAGCAAAAGTAAAATCATCGAATGGAAAGAGAATGAGCCAAACCATGCATTCATCATCAAATATGCATCTCCATGCATCCCCATGCATCGCATCAATCATCATGTTTACCCGCTTTCAAAATAAAAGTCGGTTAGCCAAAGACCCCACAGGCACCCTTAGTGGAGGCACGTGCAAACCAGATTTCCATTTCAAAAAGATAAAAAAAAAATATTTCTATTTACAAATAAAAACCCCACGGAGTATCACTCCCCAGAGTGGGTAACTTTTCAAAATCCCAAAAACATTCTCCAAGTAGAGCGTTCGGCCTCCAAAACACTGAGAGATCTTCCATATCTCTGGGAAGGAGCCGACACAAAAATCAAATAAGATCCGATGTCTCGCGGTTTCCCCAGAGACCATCGGATCCAATGCACTCAGAGTATGGTCGAACTGAACTCCAATGTCAGTGCGATCGTACCACATGCCAAGATACGAAAAGATGAAAGCCAAAAGGCTCGGTCAAAGAAACCATTTGAACAGGTGGGAACGATGAATTGTAACCCAAGTATCAAAATTAGCAGATCGGGTGGAAAGAGTTCACCCACACATACCTAGGCGTGGATGCCTGAAGTACCTTGACTGATTCCAAGTCGGCGTAGTAGAATCCCGTAAGACTACGACGCAGGGCGTCTAACCACTTTGACAGTCAAGCGAAACAAGTACTCCTGGAGTGATCCGAGAAAACATCAAACATCACAATCAATCTCAGGGTCAGCAACCTCGTAAGACTACGACGCAGAGGCTCGGCTATACCTTTCCGATGTTAGTACCGATCGGGAATGAAAGGGTTGTGATTGGGTACCCAGGTTGAGCAAACTGCAGGGACAATCGCAACATTTTCTCCAAGCTCCCGCGGTATGTGCGAGTTATCAATTTCCAAACAATCAACTGACTCAGATACAAAGGACAACAAAGATTTCAGACCACAATCGAGGAAAGAATGAATTGCAAATCAAGCATCGAAACCAGCAGATCGGGTGGAAAGAGTTAACCCGCACATACCTAGGCGTGGATGCCTGAAGTACCTTAACTGATTCCAAGTCGGCGTAGTAGAATCCTGTAAGACTATGACACAGGGCATCTAACCACTTTGACAGTCAAGCGAAACAAGTACTCCTGGAGTGATCCGGGAAAACATCATAATCAATCTCAGGGTCAGTAACCTCGTAAGACTACAACGCAGAGGCTCTGCTGTACCTTTCCGATGTTAGTACCGATCGGGAATGGAAAGGTTGCGATTAGGTACCCAGGTTGCAGCAAACTGCAGGGACAATCACAACGTTTTGTCCAAACTTCCGCGGTATGTGCGAGTGATCGATTTCCAGACGATCAACTGGCACAGATGCAAAGGCAAGCAAAGATTTTAGACCATGATCTATGAATGACCGGGTCAGAAGTGGGCTGTCCACTCGCTTTGGCATTCGGTTGCACGCAACCTCTGCCAAAGAGGGGCATCTGTAGACACCCCACCTTCGGCTACACTGTTGGTAGAGATAGCTGGATGAATGGAGGACCATACCCCCAAATCCCATGTCCAAACTCAGCCGAACTCACCCTTATAAGCCCCAATCCATAGCCCAACTCACCGCTAAACATTAGCCTGAAAAACCCCCCATAAGAAAAACCAGTCAAAAAATCCTTAAAAAGTCAAACTCACTTAGTCAACCCGTCGAGTCAAACCGTTGAGTCAAATCACCGAGTCAACCCACTGAGTCAAATCACCGAGTCAACCTGCTGAGTCGACCCACCGAGTCCACTCACTGAGTTCCAAGCAGCAGCCTCGAGGCATGTCCGTACTGCCCGCGGGATCCTGAGAGTGTCCGTACGGGCGGCCCCCTGGGTGCCGCCCACACTTATTTACGGGAACTGCCACTGCCCGCTGCTATAAATACCCCTTGCCCCTTCTCATTTCGACAAGCCTTCTAGCCCAGGGAGATCTCGTCCGTTTCGAGTCCTTCTCCACCCTTTTAGCCCACTTTTCCACCAAGGAGAGCCTGAGTGAGGAGAGCCTAGCCCTTGTCCAGCCCAGCCTGACCACTAGTCCAAGTCTCCCAAGCCATCCCAGTCTTGATCCAGCCACTCGAAGTAAACCTTGCGACACCTCCGTCCATCTAGCTGTTCTTTACTAGCATCATCTCATTCGCATCTAGTATAAGTGCAACATTTACTTTCCTTCCAACCCCCCTGCTTCACTACAAGCACTTTGATCATTCAAGCACACAACATGCATCTCGCATAAAGCACCCGTCAGTTCGAGAGTATGCTCTGGGCTTGCCTGTTAATGGAAACCTGCCCATCAGAAACTCTTACTGTTCAGACCTGCATTCATGCATCAGTCACTATAAGCACCTTGATTATTCAAACACACTGCATGCATCTCGCATAAAGCACCTGTCAGTTCGAGCGTATGCTCTAGGCTTGCCTGTTAGTGGAACCTGCCCATCAGAATCTCTTACTGTTCCGACCTGCATTCATTCATCATGTCATCTATGAGAATGTACGAGGATTAAAACAGACTTTCAAGTGTTAGTTCAATTTTGTGAAGTAGAAACCGCACTTCGGTACGGGCAGTGTGTGGGGTGCTTAACCTCTTCCCACCCTGTAACCGTGATCCCTTACCTCGAATATCTGGCCGCAGATCAAAAGGAGTCATTTTAGAGAAAGGAATCTTCGGATCCCCTTCTCTAACGTTTCTACGGGGTCTAGCCGACTGTAGATTCGAAGTAACTGGCTAGTGGCGACTCTGGTATTATATAAACTCATCTAAATACATCTAGCTTAACACAACAACCAAACAAAGCCCTCGAGAACGAGGCAAGCCAGTGGCACAAACGGCGATTCGCACGCACGCACATCTTCTTCTTTTTCTGAAAGGAAAGGGAGAACGTCGTCGAGAGCGCGGAACGGCAAGGGTCCACAGAATGACGACTCCACTGGGGATAAGCTAGTCCCACTAGTCGTGATCCGACTTGAAAAACAGAATCCCCCCTATACTTGAAAGTCATTAGTCCTCATACAATCTCATCTGCATAGCATCCTACCCAAAACTAAACTAAAAAAAAATAAAAAATCCCAAAACCCAAAAAAAAAGTCCTGGATAGGCTATGACCGTCCGGGCGCATGTACATATGGGGGCAGGCGCATGTGGCATGTAGGTGGGTGCATGTGCCCCCCTCCAGGGCTCGAATTATGAGAATGAGAGAGAGAGAGAGAGAGAGAGAGAGCATTTGCTCCCGAGCGCATGTGGCATAACGCATGCGCCTAGGGCAAGGTGGTGGGCGAATGTTGCCTCACTAATTAATGATTTTTCGAGTTTTCAGGGGGCCAAGGGAAGAGGCGCATGTGCCCTCCATATGTGGTCTCCGCATGTGGCCTATGCATGTGGTCTTCGCATGTGGCGTCCGACTGTTGCCTCCAACTGTTCTAGACTCAGAACATTTTCTGGATTTTCCTCATTTCACTCCGGTGAAAGAAATCCTTTTCCGATGGGAGAAATCCCTTTTGGCGAGGGATTCTGGCGAAGAAATCCTCTCCGCCGAGGGGATCCGGCGAGGTAAGACAGAGCGAGCACATGTTACCTCTTGTGTCTCTCTGATGTCGTCTGAAGATGATCTCCCTTTCTGTCATCAAGGAATTACTATTTATAGTAACTGAATCGGGTACGGGTCCGGACTAATAGATACTTCAAGCGCATGTGTTTCCAGGAGGATTTCTGAGCACATGTTACCCTCCGCATGTAGCTAGCGCATGTGTCCCTGCTCCAGGCACATGTCTCCAACTTAGGGTTTTTTGGAAGTTTTTCAAGAAGAAAAGGCCTCTGCATGTAGGCTCCACATGTTGGCTCCGCATGTAGGCTCCGCATGTAAACTCTGCATGTAGGGTCCATATGTAGACTCCTCATGTAGGCTCCGCATGTTCCTAGACTTAGATTATTTTGCAAACTTCAGGCTCCGACTGTCCAAAGGACAGGTACCTTTCCAAAGGCCAAAGTCACTGACGCCAGAGCACTTTAAGCCTCTTGTCGGGCTATCAAATAAATGGGATGGGGTGAGGAGGACCAGATGTCGCGAACTTTGGTAGTTTCTTACCAATTCGGAACCTCCGGATTGGCTCTTCGTATAAGAATTCTGCTCCAGGAAGCGTACACACAAAAATACACATCGAAAGATATTCAAACTTGATAGTTAAGGGTTTTTAAGCATTTCAGAACATTTTACCACAATACCCATGTCTAGTTCTGCTCTAAAATAGTGCCTGTAGGCTTTCGAACCCTTTTGGTGAGCTCCGTACAGGGGCGAAACGCATTTCAAGGTGCACAGGTAAAGATATGCACCGCGCGACGTTCAAACTTGGTATTTAAGGGTTTCTAAATATTTCGGATCATTTGGCTGCAATACGCATGTTGAGCTCTTAATTGTGCATATTCTAACCCCAATTCATCACTCATTATGCATGGTTTGCATGTTTAAAAGGCCCATCTAATACATGTTTTGCGATTGTAGGAATGAGAGTGGCTTTGCCCAATTGGTGACCAAAAGGGCACATTTAGGAGCCTTGGATGAAGACCCAAGGTGGGCCAAAGAAAGAAGAAAGCAAAGAGAGAGGAAGGAGAGAAGAAAGGAAAGAAGAGAAAGAAGGAAAGAATGAAAGTGAAGCCCCACAAGGTGGTCCGACCGGTCAAGACCGGTCGCCCAGACAAGCCAGACCGGTCAAGACCGGTCGGCCACATGGGCAGCCTTCTACAGAGCTTGCTGGACTAGACTAGACAGGTCACGACCGGTCGGCCAGCCCTGTCCGACCAGTCTTGACCGGTCGGCCATGCAAATTCTGATTTCCAGATTTCAGACAGCAGGCTATTCCCATTTTTGGATTTTTGGCACAATTTTCTAGAGCCATCTTGATGATATTTGGAAATCCAAATGTCCATGTCGAAGAGGAGCTCGACGCCGAAATAACCCAAGTGGTTTCGTGTCGATCGGAGCTACGGATTGACCGTGGTGGCCAAAACAATACGACTGTCCAGAAAGTTTCAGATTCCGCCTACTCCACTCTGGGCCGGTCCAGGTGACCCATCATTGATGATATGAAGAATATACTTTGACCATCTTCTAGACCACATCCCCATATGAATAACCACAAAGTTTCAGATCAAAAGGATGTGTGGTTTGATCGTACCGGTTGAAGAAAATGGACCATCCAGAAAGATCCAACTGCTCAGATTTTATAAAAGGCCCGAGTGTTCTAATTTTTGGACCATATTCTGGAATTGTTTTAGACAATCTAATCCATCTATCATGTAGAGGATAAAGTTTTTTACCATTGTTCAAACTTTGAGATCAATCCTACCTCTGTACACTCCGGAGCGTTGAAAGCAAGATGACTGGTTCTGAAGGTACCCGAATTGCGTGATTTTGAGAGGCGGTTGCTGATCTGATTGGTGGGCCCATTCAGAAGATAATTTTAGAAATCTAAATCATCTATGAGGAAGATCACATTACAAGGAAGGTACAAATCAAATTTGAAGGCAATCCGACCATTGGTTAAGCCGTACGAAGCGAAACAAAATCTGTTATGTTGCGGTACTCTTGTTGTATTATAAAAGGAGGTGCTCTCTTCTATTCCAGGGCAACCAAGGACGTGGGGAGCAAGGAGTTCAAGTCATAGGAGGCTTCCTATCCTCCTCCAGCTACTTTTTCTTCCTTTTCTTAGTTCTAGTTCTAGTTTTAATATGTTTTTCATTAGCTAATCTCTTAGCTAGAGCTAAGAGGTAAACCTTATAGTTTTCTTAGATTGTTTAATTCGTTTTATTGGTTTCAAGTTGGATTTATTGAAGAACAATGGTTTTTAGAAGTTTGAATAAAGTTCTAAGTAGTTTTTCTTAATCTTATGATGGCTCATGGATGTTTGGAAGAATTGCTTTAGTTCTTAATTGTTTTGCATGACTCTAGACCTGTATGCTCCGAGGAATCGGATTCAATACGCTCTAGACTTGGATTTCCATGTGGGAACTTCAACTAAAGTTCTACCTTTTTGTTCTAAAATCTGAATATTGTGTTGATTGTTCATATGATTTGAATGAAGTTCAAATCATAATATAGTCAAGTCTTGTGACAAGGTTTGATGATTATTATGGTTATGATCTTAATATATTGGAATTAGGATTGACCTATGCAATTGAGTGTGCTCAAGTCCTAACTTGAATTGAGAGAATCATGTTGATGAACAACACATATGACAGATTGATTTGATAATATAACTGCTCTATCATCTAGCTAGATAGGACTTAATTTCGATTCTAGTTGAGAAAGTGAGAAACCATAGCGAATTATACATCTAAGGTGAGCTATAAGTGGATCCTTGATGCTCTAGTTATCTTTCCATTATCAGATTTTCTATTTTATGTTCAAAACCAATTTCACAAACCTCTTTGATTCTAGTTATCAGGATAGTTGGAATTGTTTACCTCCTTCCCTGTGGATCGACCTCGGTCTTACCGAGATTATTACTGCATCGCAACCCTACACTTGGGGAAGCGAACAACGCATGCCAATTTCCTTCCGAAATAATGTTCGTAGGCTTTCAGGTCCTTTCCCTCGGCTCCAGAAAAGGTAAAATGCATTTCGGGGCGCGTAGGTAATAATACATGCTGAGCAACTTTCAAACTTTCTAGTTAAGGTTTTTCGGGCATTCTGGATCATTTGGAGGCAATACGCATGTCCAGTTCTACTCTAAAATGATATTTGTAGATTTCGGTCATAACTACGTAAGTTAGGGTTATGCTAGCGCTCGATCGCATTTTTTGGGTGTTTTTCGATGTTGGAATAGATCTGAATCGCTGTAGATGGACTATCGCATGTTGTTTTATCATGAGTATGAATTTGAGCCCCAACACCAACCCACTGCTACAATGACCTGCCGGCCAGATGACTAGTGGGTCAGTCTATAACTTGTGGATTTTCATCATTTCGGTTCTCCATCTTCTTTGCGTCTCTCCTCCACTTCTTGTTCTTTATTCCTTTGATCTTCAAGGCATGTAAGAGGGGTTTCTAAGCATCCAAATGCCAAAGTCTCTCTCTCATTCCTACAACCACAAAACCATGCATTAGGTATGTCTTTAAACATGTGAATCATGCACAGTTAGTGATGAAATGGGGGTCCAAGACTGATCATCTTGACCTTAAGTCCATAGATCAATTGGCAAACATAAAGTGTGATTCGAATGCCAAAGACTTAGGTGTTTTGGGATCCTATAGGCTGTCTATATGCAACTTACCTTCCAAGCTTGATTTGGCTTGAACTTAAGTGCGGGAAGCTGCTTTGGTCTTCAAGTCTTGAGTCTTCAATCTTCGTCGGGGCTCACAAGACTTGACTAACTCATACGTTCACGCAATTGGCAATACAATGCACAAATCAGTGCACTAACAATCTCCCCCTTTGTCAATTACATGATAAAACCCATACTAAGACAATTCATGATCTCCGTATCATGAATATCCCAAAACAGAATTACAATTACACCCAATTACATGTCAGAACAAAATTTACATTTAAAACTTTACAAAGTGACATGAACTCTTCAATTTCTCCCCCTCAACATCTGCACCTGAGAAATCTTGTAAAACTATATAAATCGGCTTCTTGGTGGGATATAGTTCTCCCCCTTTTTGTCAGTCATTGACAAAGGTTAGCTTAAAAAAATTTACCTATAAGAGCAGCGAAGCTAAACCATGATTTGGGAGAGATAAATCATGAAAAATATGGGAGAATACAATCAACATATAGAAACCTGATATACAATTAATCATTACGCACAAAGGGCCTTTCGCCCAATCAACCAACCACCCCAAATGGTATGTATATCAAGATCAATGAAACACAATAAGTTATATTAAACAGAACAATGAGTCATAAGGGCTTAATGCCCAAACCATCCAACCTCCCCCTATCAATATATCAAGTGAAACCAATAGACTCATCAATATAGCAATACCAAGCACATAGAATACCACTATCTTCAAAAGATGAATCAATAAAGCTCAAAAAGAAGAAAATCCAAACAAGTGATGACATCAATAGATATAACTATAAAGCGCAATCATCCAAGGGTCTAACAGACATCTAAAATGTATAAATACAAAACATGACGAGCGACAAGTGTCTTGGTCACCCAAAAAGATACTCCTGACCAAGACACATAATACAACATATAACTATGCTAAAAATTAGTCCCATCGTCCAGATCTGGTGGCGGTGCATCGCCACGAGCAGCTCGCTCCCAAGCCTCCAAACGCCTGTCGATCTGAGCAAGGTGAGCCATAATAGCCTCCTGCTGCACGAGTAGAGTGACATGTCCGTGAAACAACTGAGACTCAGTCTGATCTATCCTCTGCTTGATCCGATTAAATCTCCATGTAAGATGGTTCTGAAGCTGGCGTAGCTCAACAGTATAAGCTGAAGAGTCCGCGGCAGGTGAGCTACGACGGGAGAACGCCCGTGGGGGCGTATTGAAGCGTCTAGGAGCAAAACGAGGATCAATAGAGGGATTGGATGATGACACCGCTGCTCTAGGCTGTGATGGCTTAGAGGAACCTGGAGGGGCCTCATGCTGCGGCTGAGCCTGCTGAAGACGACGCTGGAGTTCCTCTTGGGTCTTGTGCATTTTAGTTATAATAGAGCGATTTAGAATGTGAGGTTTTACGTACACATCTGAGGGATCAATGAGTCCTATCGTTTTGGCCAACCTACAGATGAGATAACCAAATGGAAGACCTGCCGACAGACCATCAGACACTAAGATGGCGGACCGAATGACTTTCATAATACGCGATGGAAGACACATTCGACAGCCCTGACTGACATTATAAAGAATAGTGACCATGTCTTCAGGAAGATCGGCCTTGTTGCTCTTCCTCGGGAATACGTTCTTGAAGAATATGTTATGTATAAGACGATAATCCCAAGACATGAATGAGGCACGAAAAGCATTGCCATTAACCTATCTAGGGCACGCTCCATTGCATAATGCTCTGGTCATAGTGTCTCGAGAGGCAGGTTCGGTCTCCTCATCATCTGAGAGCTCATCCTCATCAACAATAGAAACGCCAGTAGCCTCGGCTATGGCAGGAAGATCGAATGTCCAAATCCCGTCAGCGAAATGGACTTCGAAAGAAGATGAGTCATCGGGAATGATGCGACAACAAGAATAGAATTTTCTGACTACTTCTTTCTAAACAGGACCACCCATATGGAGCACAGGCTCCCAACCTAGTGCCTCTAAAAGCTGGACCACCCGATAAGGTGCCAACTCCTTAATTTTGGCGGATTTTTCACAAAGAACATCACGATTTTTGAAATTGTGCCAATTGGCAAGATGTGATGTATCTGATCCAATAGGACGGGGTTTTGAAGGAGATTTGGATGAGGAAGTAACCCCTTTTCCTTTGGAAACTGATTTCTTGGATGTGGGTTGTGGGGGCCCCTCATTGTGTTGGATTTTTGAATGGCGTTCACGCCGAGGAGAGGACACATCTTTCCTCCCACAAGAAGACATAATAGATCCGTACAATCCACACAAGTATGCCCTAGGATTCAAAAACGGAAGGATACAACAAGGAAGAATAAATCTAAAACCCTTACCAATGAAGAAGATGATGAAGACTTCGATTTGGAAGACAATGTACCACTTGGAAGAGCCTTAATCTTCGATTGGAGACCTAGGGAAGCTTGAGGAAGGCTGGTGAGAGCTCTAGGATGAAAGGAGAGGAGAGAAAAATGATAATAAAATGATTTGGAACCAGCCCATATTCTTTTAAAAACCCCAACTCGCGCCCGCTGTCCAGTCCACGACCGGTCCCAAGACCAATCGTAGGCCCTAATTTGCATAATCTGTGTACTTTTTGAAAATCTGTACAACTGGATTTACTTTTGATTCTTAAAACCTGGTTTGTTTGTGACTAAATTATGCAATTTAGGATGACAAATGGTCTATCAACAGTTCACAACAAAAGTATTGGTTTGGCCAAATGATTTTATGAAATTTTGATGCAAAAAATGAACGAATTTTAAGCAAACTGTGATGATGGATCTTATATCCAGATAAACCTATTATGCTCATAAATGATGAGGCTAAGAACCTCAGATTTTACTATAAAATGTTAAACTATATTTATCTAAAGGCTAACAACCTACAAAATAGATAATTTGTTAGCTAATCCATAATGCACAGCCACCAATGAATCTCCATGATATTTTAGATTGATCAAATTCATGGGGCTGGCATAAGACTGTAAGATCACTTCTCCTTCACGACCTATTTGGCAACAACTTTCATTGTGCCGAGGTCATGTAAGGATCTATTAAGAGTTCTCCTCTTTCCAGGAGAGCTGTTCTTTTTATATGATTGCTCATAGCCCATCCTCATTGCATCAATCATTTTATTTGTCTTATCATTGATTAGGGCTACTTGTTTGAGCAAGGCGTCCATTCGAGCATCGTTCCTTGGTGGAGTCGGAAAATTTCTCCCCATATTCTTTTAATTCTTAGGGGGACTCCGAGTGTGGTGTGCTTCTCTCCCTTTTGGAATAGATTTACCTATCTTGCGCTGGGTGGGAGAGAGCTGTGGGCGTCTAAAGACCAAACATTCAAATTTTAGATGACTCACATCACCACAAGCATGACAAACAGGGGAAGCTTTGGTTTTACTTCCCAATGCATCACAGTTCTTTCTCACCATAAGAGGGACAGAAGCAGTCTTAAAGATATGACTATTAAAACCAATTCCTCTTCTGTCCCTAGGTGATCTCCCTACGCCCAAGAGTTTTTTAAGATTTTCTTCTCCCTGAGAGAAACGTCTTCTAGAGTCAACAATTTGACATTTAAGACGATCAATATCAGATTTTGCCTCTTTGAGTTCTTTTTCAAGGCTCACATATTTATCAAGGGTCTCACCATTCATGAATTTTTCTTTTTCAAGTTCAAGAGCTTCGTTCTTCTTTTTCAGCTCTTCTAGATCTTGACCCAACTTATGATTCTCAATTTTTAGACCATCAAGGTTTTTGGTCAGTTTATCATTTTCAGCCTTCATTTGTCCCAACTTCTTTATGGTGTTCATATTTTCGATATACAGTTGGTTATAAACTTCTTGAAGTTCATCATCCTCACTCTCATCATCACTTGAGGAGGTATGGTTAACATTGTCTCCCTCTTTCTCATTTTCAGGGAGGATTGTGGTGGTGGAGATCATAAGAGCTTTCACCGATCTTTGTCCACCATCACTATAGAAATCATAGGTATCGGATTCCGAGCTAGTGTCATCCCAAGTGGCAACCATGGCCTTTCTCCCTTTATGTTTCTTTTCATCGTTTTCTGAGCAATTTGGAGCAATGTGACCGTACTTCCCACAATTATAGCATTTTGGCTCTTTTGATCTTCTGAAGGATGTACATGTATGGTTCTTATGATCAAAATGCCTTCCTTCCTTATGGTGGCTCTTGTTTTTGAAGAATTTTTGGAATCTTTTAGCCTTAAGAGCCATTTCTTCTAAGTCCATTTCCCCATCATCATTTTCTTTAGACGTATGTGCTTTGTGAGAGGATTTCAAGACTGAATATTTGGATTTTGTGGGAGGTTTGAAATGAAGCTCATGAGTTTAAAGGGATCCTATTAGTTCTTCAACTTTCATAGTGTATAGGTTCCTACACTCTTCTAGAGCAATGACTTTAGATGAGAAGCGTTCCGGTAGAGATCTTAAGATTTTCCTTCAAATTTTGCTATCCGAAACCTTCTCTCCTAGTCCACACATGTCATTGGTGATGCTATTTAAACATATGAAAAATTGCATGAAGGTTTCATCCTCCTCCATTTTGATATTCTCAAATTGTGTTGTAAGGAGTTGGAGTTTAGATCTTTTGATTATGCTTTTTCCTTCATGAGTTACTTCTAGAAAGTCCGATGCTTCCTTACTAGTTTTACAGTTTTGGATGCGAGCAAATTCATTGCTAGAGACTGAACAGAAAATGGCGTTCAAGCCTTTAGCATTGAAAACACGTTAAGCTTTATCAAAATCAATCCACATGGCCTTCTCTCTTGGTCTAAGCACATCCGGTTCACTTTCCTTTCTTATGGTATCCATTGGGACTTTATAACCAAATTCAACTATGTCCCAAACATCTGAATCGATGGATTCTAAAAAGATGTGCATTTGAGCTTTCCAATATGGATAGTTGGATCCATTGAAGAATGGTGGCTTGGTAATAGAAGTAGAGTCTTCCATAGACATATTTTCAAGCTCACTCTAGGATCAACCTTTAGGCGGTTAAGCCTTTATAAAGGAACCCGCTCTGATACCAATTGAAATTGCGGTTTTACCGCTGATGAGATAACCTTGAAGGTATGCTTATGTCCTGGGGGGGGGGGGGGGGGGGGGGGGGGGGGGGGGGTGTGAATAAGACTTTTAATAAATTCTATGCCAATTAAAAACTTAAAATAATTTACCAATATAATATATGTAAATGCACGTAAATTGATCACACAAGGTCCTTCTAAATGATCAACCATACTAAAGGAAGCAATTGATCAAACAGTTCATATGCATGCTTGTATTAATCATTCAAAGATGGCATATGAGCATTTTGTCGAACACAAGATGGGCATACAGTTAAGCACTTATAAGATTGATCAACAAGGAACAATAATAGACAAAATGCATTAACCACATTGCACACGATGTATAGTGGTTCGACGATAAGTATACTCCACTCCTGGTTCAAGTACCCAACTCCTTTGAGTACACCGGCATTCACTATCGGAGGTTTTAAATGAGGTTCACCTCTCAACCTTTACAACCTACACAAGATTAATGCCTACACAAGGACTCCTCAACTCCTACACAAGGACACACACGTACTCTCCAGTGTCGGAGGCCTACGCAAGGACTTACACGTCCTACTCAAGGGCAACTCCGAGATTGGGTCACAATCTCTAAACCCCAATCTCAACAAGAAGGGGGAATAAAAAAATGGACTCTATAAGCTTAAACACTTGCAAGAGATGAGCCCCGATTCAGCGCCGTTGATGAGTAGTAGCTTCAGCTTCCACGAATGCTTTAGCTCCTCTCCAAGCTCTCACGATCAGCTACCAATGCATATGATGTTCTTAGACTAGTGCCGGGTAGGTGGGAGAAGGTATTGATGTTCCATTTGCCTATTACAATGTAATGGTTAATAAAGAAACCATCAATCGGATCATTCAATGGCTATAAATGACTTCAAGATGAAGATTCAATGATAGGGATAGCCATGAATGCCATACTTGAGTTCATTGTTCAAACCGACCTTTGAATACTCAATGTAGTGCCATTAATGGCTAGGTTTGAAAGATGAACTCAAGACAAGGATGAGTGAAAGAGATTAGATGGAAGTCTTAATAGCCTCTCTTAATGCTCTAAATGGGTGTGCAAGATATGTCCTTAAAAACCTCGAAATATGCCTTTATAGGCTCCAAGAATCGGGCTCCAACGGATATAAAACGGTAACATGCGACCTGTCTAAGAAGCCCAAGGACCAGTCTTAGTTGAGCCTCCGACCGGTCTGACGACCGGCCTTCCTCCATGAAAAACAGCCCTGAGGTCACTGGACAGATTTTGTCCATTTGCGACCGGTCGTGGATAGTCAACGACCGGTCTCCACTTTAAACATTTTCTCCCAAATGTTGCTGGACACTTTTCGTCCATTTACGACCGGTCACGCGACCGGTCTTGAGGGATCAACGACCGGTCGTCAGACCGGTCTATAGCCAGAGAGAGATGAGATTTTTCTTTAGAAGGCTTTCTGTCTGAATCCCACCTTCAGCCGATCGGTCGTTGGTTCCGAGCTTGATTTGGCTTGAACTTGAGTGCGGGAAGCTGCTTTGGTCTTCAAGTCTTGAGTCTTCAATCTTCGTCGGGGCTCACAAGACTTGACTAACTCATACATTCACGCAATTGACAATACAATGCACAAATCAGTGCACTAACAGAGTCTTTGGTCTTCGTCTTCACTAAGCTCAACCGACACTAGACTCACTAACCTAAGTGATTGACAAACAAGGTACACTAGTATGCCACAGAAAAGTGCACTAACACACTTGTCGTGCTCAAGCTCCAACAACACTATGATCGCCATCTGAGGATGTTGGGGGATATGTCGACTGAGCTCATACAAGCTCACCTTGATCTATCTGAGGTAGAGGGAAAACTTAAGTCAATGGAGGACAAGCTCAGGTAGCCCGAGCTCAGCTAGACGAGGTGGAACAAATGCTGAAGGAGTTTAGTGCAGTCAGAATCGATCTCCAGGAAGCTAAAGAGGCCTTGTTGGCTGTTAAGGACTAGCTTGCTACTTTCGAGGAGGGTTGGCTTAAAGCTTTGGAGCAATTGAAGGTTGATGTCAACCCGAAGATTGCACACCCAAGTGCAGGTAGCGAAGTAGTAAAATACTCGGTGAGACCAAGGTCGAACCACTGGGATTGAGATTAAGAACACTTAGAGGAATTAGTTTAGGTGAGAGAGATGAAATCTAGTTTAATCCACAAGAGTGGAGCAAGTTGTGTGTGATGAAAGATAGAAATAGAAAAGCGGCTAAGGCATTAGGGATCCACTTTTGATTTGTTCACAAAGTTTGATTCATTGGTCCAACTATAACTCAACTGGAATCGAATAAAGATTCATTCCAATCAGAAGATGAAACGGTTAAACCGCTTGCATATTTCATAAAAAATGGTGATCTGAACCGATTGATTTGACCATGAAGCACTCATTAGTTGATCCAGGGAATTCCAAGCATCCACTTTGCCCGGAGTCAATAATGGATTAAAGAATTATACAGATCAATTACCTTATCAAAAAGTCAATCGATAAGATCACAAATCATACGATCAAATGCATACTTACAAGATAGGAGGCTTTGATTGACCGATCAACCGTTAAGATCTCGTTTATCGATCGCAGGAAATTCAAAGCATCCAATGTGCCCGGAGTCCACAATGGATCAAGGGATTTTACAGATCTATGACTTTACCTATACTAGCTCGATGACCGTAGGGAATCTAAAGCATCCATCGTGCCCGGAGTCGACGATGGATCAAGGGACTTTATCGATCATGAACTGGCTAATTGGCATGCAAGGGATCCCAAGCATCCAAGTGCCAAGAGTCGATGATGGATCAAGGGGCTTACACAACAATAGCGTCCGCCGAGGTAGATAACCAAACCAATCAACCAAAGAGAACTCCTATATTCACACACTATTGTTGAACCAAAAGAACCAAAACTTGCAAATTTCTTCAAAGTCTTCACCCCTAGCCTTAGCTAGAGGTTTAGCCAACCATGCTACAATAGAAGACTAAAACTTCTACAAAAGGGAAAACTACTCTACACTATTAAAGAAAGAAAGAAAGAAAACTAAAGAAGAGAAGAGTTGTAGAGAGGAATTTGGATTTGAGGGATGATTCAAATGGGTGAGAGGAGTGCTCCTTTTATAGCCTCTTGAGAGGCTTATGTGGCACTCCAAGCCTAAGTGGCACTCCAAGTAAAAGCTCTTTAGGTTTGAGCTTGCAGTTAGGCTTGGATGATGAGGTGGCACTTTCAAGCTAATAGTTTTAGTTTTTAGATTTGGGTTAGGAGTTAGGCTTGGAATGCCCAAAGTAAACTTTTTTTAGGTTTGGAGCTCATGGATGGAAGAGGATGGAGAGAGCATTTGTTTGGCCCAAGGATGGAAGATGGCAAGGTAAGTTAACTCGGTGATGGGTTAGAGTTGACTGGGTCCACGTGCTAGACATAGAGAATCTGAACTATCCATTGAAGGTGGGGTGCTTCCAAATGATGGACGGTGCTGATGGATGGTGATGATGCCTCCACCTGCAGTTGTTGTCTACTCCTGGACATGATGAAGGAGCAGATGCTAGCTCCACACGTGAGGACTCTGGCTGGCCGTTCAGATGCAGCACACGTGTGCTGATGATGGTAGATGATCTCCTTTAGTGGACGGTCCACCTTGTTGGACGATTCTGCTGGTGGACGGTCCGGATGTTGTTCAGCTGGACAGTTGGATTGGGGCCCATCTTGATGGACGGCTGAGCTGGTTCAGCTGCACGTGCAAGGTGGGGCCTGCTGACCTGAAGTGAAGATGGGTGTGGGGTCCACAACGCTGGTGGTGGAGATCTTACAGCATGATGGATGGTCATTGATTGAAGTGGGGTCCACAAGGTTGGGACTTGATGGACGATGGTTGCTGATGCTGATCACACGTGCCAGGTGGCTGATCTCCAGATGAAGGTGGGATCCACAACGATGGAGATGGGCGTTCAACAGTTGGACGGTGTTGATGAAGATTGCACATGTGAGGCTTGCTGTAATTGGACGGTGAAGCGGCTTCTCCATATGTTGATTGATGATGGTGATGATGGTGCTGGATTGCAGCACTTATGCTACACGTGTGAGCAGAACTGGATGGCTGGATGGATTGATGGACAGTCCATATGATCCAGCTGATCACACATGAGTGGGTTTGCTGTGATGGACGTCCACTGCTGCACGTTGATAAAGATTGAGTAGATTGCTGAGCTTAGACAGCTGAGGAGCTGGAGTGGTTTTCTGGACGGACATCCTGGAGCTGTCTTTGATGGATGGATGCTATGATGGATGTGGGCTCCACATTGATGGACGGCAGAGGTGAAGATGGTGGTATGATGGATGGTCATGGAGGTGTCCAGCAGGTGGAACTAATGGACGGTTGGCTGATGTGCTGCACGTGTGGGTTGGCCGTCGGATGGTTGGATTGCTGGTCGTTGGAGTGGACAGATGGATGGATGGGCGGTGAACATGTGGTCCACCATCTGTTGTAGCTGGACGGTGGAGATGAGACCTCCATCTGCTTCGATGGATCAGCTCGTGTGAAGGCCTGGAGTTGGACTTTTTACTGGCACGTGTGGTGGCCCACCTTGCTGATTTAAATGCATGATGTTGATGATCCAGAGGATGTCCATCATATCTGGAAATGTGATAGATGTGGAGCTACTGTCCGTGTGATTCATCTGATGTGTTGATGGGCTAGAAATGTGATAGATGATGAAGATTGCATTTCCAGCTGTTGTACGGGTTATGTGATGGTGGATGATCATCTGTTGGACAGTTGGGAAGTCTGGATGAACCCACATGTGGTCGGTGGCCATCCAATATTGTTGCTATATGTGAAGGGTGGGCGGTGGAGATTGATGAGGCAGCTTGGACGGTGATGATGAGGAGTTGTTGTCCACTAACCGTTGCTGGAGGCGTTGAAGCTTGCTGCACATTTGAGATGGAGATGGGTCCACAATGCTGAACCATCAGGGCCATTGATCTGATGTTCATGAAAGTGTGGCCCACATTGATGCATAGTTGTTACCAACTATAAACATCCAATCGTAACCATCCAAGCATGATCATCCATTTTTGTGCAAATGCCTTGATCACGATCATCATAACATGTCTCAGGTGGACCTCCAAAATATGTGGCTTTGATGAGGCCCTCTAAGACTTCAGATCCACCATAGAGGATGGTTCAATCTCCGATCTTTACGCCCTGATTTCCCTCAGGATTGCCCACACTTGATGCTGATTACTTTTGGGCACTAAATCGTCATGATTGGCTTAGATCTTGTCCAACTTCTCCTGATCACCTGAACATTGAAAATTTGCTTAATGAGCGATAATTAACCGGAAAAACAATACTAATACCCTTAACAACCAAGGTTAATTATACAATATTAAGCATTTATCATGTTGCTTACTTGTCGAGGTTAATTCCATGTTGGTCGAGGAGAGGCGATTATACGAGGAAGAAGGGCAAAGCTGGGAGGCAAAGTTCGGTTCTGCCGTAGAGGCCTTCAAGGCCTCATAAGAGCATGACGCTCAGCTCGACCAGGTTTATGAGGTGGCCTATTCATATTGCTAGGGCGATATCCAAGTCTTGTACCAAGAGCTCGACCTTTCATTCCTTAATGTAGGTAGGACCAGTGAGGAACAAGCACAGACTAGGGTGCAAGCCAGTGAAGGACAAGCTCACGTTAACCAAGCTGATCCCCAGGCTACTAACACAACCAATGATCCTCGAGCTCCAGCATAGACACTTGCACTTCTCCCTTTTTTATCGAAATTTCGCTCAGCCCTATGGGACTTTAGAACATTTACTTGTTGTCGTTGATGCCCTTTTTCAACAATTTTTTACTTCAAGAACTTTTTTATTTTCATCTTGTGCTGTTAAGTTTAGTTGTTGTTTAGTGGTCTTTTGCCAATCACTTATACATATTTTTACTTTTATGCTTCTGTGATGACATGTGCCACCCCCCCCCCCCCCCCCCCCAACTCCTATGTCGAGCTTGTTTTTGCTCGATCGTGGGAGTAGTATTTTAGCTTTTTAGGTGACCAGATTTGAGGTTTCTTTTGCTTCATGGGCTGATGATTGACTTAATTAAGGCATGCTTGTTAGAGGGGTCATTTTCCAACCTTTCCTCAGCTTGATTGTGAGCTTCAATCATATGATGTTATTCTTAGGTTGTGGCCCTTTTTTTTCATCAATCGTTATCATCATATATGTAGTAAAGAAACTTGTTTCCACTGATCTAGTAAAATTTATTTACAATTCCATGGACATCATATATGCACCTATAGTGCTTATTGTAGATTGAGCATAAAGTGTCTGTAGACGTGTAAATTCGATCAGGAGTAGTAGATCTTCAGGTGCTCGTCATTCCATGGATGAGGAAGAGGTCGTCCTTCCATGTCTTCTAGCCAGCATGTGCCTAGCCGAGCTGTGCCGATGACGTTGTATTGTCCCTCCCAATTCGGACCTAACACTCCAGAGCTTTGCTCTTTGGTTGCTTCAGAAACCTCCCACAAGACAAGGTCTCCAACTCGAAAACTTCTCTTTTTTACTCTTGCATTGTAGTATCGTGCTACTTTCTACTGGCAAGTGGCAACTCTGAGTCTGGATTTTTCTCTGAATACCTCTAGTAGATCGAGGTTAAGTCGCATTTGTCCTTCATTTTCTTCCAGCCGAAAGAGCTTGGTCCTAGGGGACAACATTCTGACCTCAATTGGGACCACGACTTTAGCTCCAAAATCTAGGGAAAACGGCATCTCGCCTGTTGTTGACCGAGTCGTGGTCCAATATGCCCAAAGCACATTTGGAAGCTCATCAGCCCATGCCCCCTAACACTGGCCTGACTTCGTCTTAAGATGTCCCTTGATAATTTTCTTGGCGGCCTCTACTTGACCATTCACTTTTAGATGATGAGGGGAGGAGTAGGCATTCTGTATACCAAGCTCTTGGCAAAAATCTTAAAATTTAGCATTGTCAAACTGGCATCCATTGTTAATGACAATGATACAGGGGATCCTGAATCGGTAGATGATCGACCTCCAGATGAATTTGATTATTTTCTTCTCAGTAATCATGGCCAATGGCTCGGCTTTTACCCACTTGGTGAAGTAATCGACAACCACAATTGCGTACTTCGTCTACCCCTTACCCTTAGGAAGAGGTCCGATGATGTCTACCCCCCCACTATGTGAACGGACAGGGGCCGATCATAAGGGTTAGCTCTTTTGGGGGCAGATGAGGAACTGGAGCGAATCTTTGGCACTTGTCGCATTTCTTCATGATTTCTTGGGAGTCCTTCTGAATGATCGGCCAGTAGTATCCCTGCTGAATCATCTTATAGGCAACACTCGACTGCCAAAGTGATTTCCGCAATAGCCTTGATGAATCTCCTTGAGGACATAGTCTGCTTCATCAGGGCGTAGGCACCTTAGGCATGGGAGAGAGAATCCTTTCTTGCAGAGCGTATCTCTAATCATCGTGTATTGAGTTGATCTGTGGTGAATCCTTCATTCCTTGTGCTTGTCATCAGGCGGATCTCCAGGCTATGAATAACAGATGATCGGATCCGTCCAGGTCAGCTCGGCATTTACGGGGAGTGACTCCTTCACGTTTTCTCGAACGATGCTTCGCTCAGGCAGGAACTCGATCGAGATCGCAAGCTCATAGTCGACTGCTAATGTGATCTTCGCTAAGGAATCCAAATTCGAGTTCTCCGATCTTAGAACTTGGAGGATCTCGAAGTGCTTAAATTGCTCAAGGAGTTCTTAAGCTTTGGCCAAGTAAATGATAATCCTTTTTCCTCTTACTTGATATTTGGGGGTCACTTGCTCGACCACCAACCTTGAGTCATTATACACATTTAGCCTCCGAGCACTTAATCCCTTGGGCAACCTAAGGCCGACCAGAAGGGCCTCGTGTTCAGCTTCATTATTCGAGGCTCGAAAGCCAAACCTTAGGGCATACTAAACCTTTACTTCTTCGAGAGAGGTCAAGATTAGGCTTGCTCCACCTCCTTAGTGTTCGCTCGCCTCAAGTGCAAGGCTGCGATGTAGTAATAAATCTCGGTAAGACCGAGGTCGATCCACAGGGAATTAGAGAACACGTTCTAAGTTATTCCAACAATTAGGATTGCAGTGATTAAGGGATTCAATAGAGGGAATTATGCTAAAACAATAACTTAAGAAAAATAGTAATTAAAGGCACTAAGGCTTTCAAGGATCCACTTGTAGTATGTTAGTGCACTTTTCCGTGGCATACTAGTGCACCTTGTTTGTCAATCACTTACATCGGTGAGTCTAGTGTCGGTTGAGCCCAATGAAGACGAAGACCGAAGACTCAAGACGGACCGGCTGCATCAAGGAAGAAGTTTCAGGTAAAAGTGATGCCTTGGTGCCTTAACCTCGACCAAAACCTATCCCCTTTGTATCCTTGATGACCTTGACCATATTTAGAACCATTTAGGCATCATAGATAGGCCCTAGGTGTCCCTTTTGATCACCCTAACCTTGGCCTAAAAGGATTAGCTGAAGTAAGAAGTGTTTCAGCATATGCATTGGGGAACCAGGCTGGTCCGACCGGTCATGACCGGTCGGCCAGCAGGTGTGGCCGACCGGTCATGACCGGTCGGCCTGGCATGTCCTCATGTCCAGCAAGGGACGCCGACCAGTCATGACCGGTCGGCCTGTTATGTTTGGGCTGTCCAGTAAGGGGGTCCGACCGGTCATGACCGGTCGGCCAGTATATTGGCTCTGTGCACTTGAAACCTTTCAGCAGGGGGGTCCGACCGGTCATGACCGGTCGGGACAGGTCGGCATATAGCCGTTTTTTGACCGTTGGGGCTCTATTTCCCTACATATAGAGCTCCGGTTTTGGGCATTTTAAGAGGGATTTTTGAGGGAGAAAAGCCACCATTGAAGGAGATCTTTTGAGGCTTAATCCTTGACCTATGCAAGGCATCTTCCTTGTGCTTTAACACAAGATTAGAGCATTCCAAGCTCATGAAGAAGATGACCTTCATCCCCTCTTGATCTCTAGAGTTAGGAAGCTTCTTGTGGACCCTCGCCGATTTTTCCGCGCTCCCACACGACGTTCTTCTCCCTTCCCCTTTCCTTTCGGAAAAGAAGGAGATGAGGATGCGTGAGTGCGAAATCGCCGTTTGTGCCACTGGCTTGCCTCGTTCTCGAGGGCTTCGTTTGGTTATCGTATTGAGCTGGATGTGTTTAAGTGAATTTATATAAGACCAGAGTCGCCACTAGCCAGTTACTTCGAATCTACAGTCGGCTAGACCCCGTAGAAACGTTAGAGAAGGGAATCCGAAGATTCCTTCCTCTAAAATGACTCCTGTTGATCTGCGGCCAGAGATTCAAGGTAAGGGATCACGGTTACAGGGTGGGAAGAGGTTAAGCACCCCACACACTGCCCGTACCAAAGTACGGTCTCTACTTCACAGAATCGATCGGATACTTGAAAGTCTAGTTTAATCCTCGTATATTCTCATGGATGACATGATGCATGAATGCGGGTCTGAACAGTAAGAGTTTCTGATGGGCAGGTTCCAACAACGGGCAAGCCCAGAGCGTATGCTCGAACTGACAGGTGCTTTATGCGAGATGATGCATGCTGTGTGCTTGAATATTCAAAGTGCTTATAGTGATATGTACGTGAATGCAGGTCTGAACAGTAAGAGTTTCTGATGGGCAGGTTCCAACAACGAGCAAGCCCAGAGCATACGCTCGAACTGACAGGTGCTTAATTTAAGACATATGCGGTGTGCTTGAATAATCAATGTGCTTGTAGTGAAGCAGGGGGGTTGGAAGAAAAGTAAATGTTGCACTTATGCTAGATGCAAATAAGATGATGCTGGAAAAATGATAGCTGGATGGACGGAGGTATCGCAAGGATTGGCTTCGAGTGGCTGGATCAAGACTTGGGTGACTTGAGAGGCTTGGACCAGTGGTCAGGCTGGGCTGGACCAGGGCTAGACTCTCCTCACTCGGGCTCTCCTTGGTGGAAAAATGGGCTAAGGGGTGGAGAAGGGCACTCGAACGGACAGGCTTTCTTTGGACTCGAAGGGATTCGAATGGATTGTTGAAATAAGAAGGGGAGGGGGGTATTTATAGCAGCAGAGAGTGGCAGCTCTCGTAATTTTGTCCGGGCGGCCTGCCATGGGCCGCCCGTACGGCCGCTCCTCGGTTTCCAGCGAGTACGGCCGTTCCCTCGGGGCTGCTGTTGGACTCACTGGTCGACTCAGTGAGTTGACTCAGCGGGTCGACTCGGTGGTTTAACTCGACGGGTTGACTCGACGGGTTGACTCGGTGTTTTGACTCGACGGGTTGACTCGACGGGTTGACTCAGCGGGTTGACTCAGCGGGTTGACTCAGTGAGTTTGACTTTTTTGAGTTTTTTGACCGGCCTTTTTTATGGGGGGTTTTTCAGGGTGGTTTTTAGGACTGGGTTGACTGGGTTCAGGCTTGAACTGGGCTATGGAATGAGGCTTACAAGGGTGAGTTTGGCTGAGTTTGGACTTGGGATTTGGGGGTATGGTCCTCCGTTTAACCAGCTATCTCTACCAACAGTGTAGCCGAAGGTGGGGTGTCTACACTTCTTGATTGGCAAATCCTTTGTCCTAAACTCGAAGATGAGATCGTTGTAGGTAAGAGACTCTAAGAAACCCATTCCCACTAAGTTGTAGAGTTCTCAAACCCATCCTCCTAGCACCTTGGGCATTTCAAGGCATCGCATGCAAGGTGTTTGATCGAATGTGGCTGAGGCATTGGCGATGCAACGACGGCACAATCGAGGGAGCAAAGGGAAGCTGATTGAAGCACGGGAGAGCGGAGATCAAGCAACCCAATCCGGCGCTAAACAAGGGGCTCATCCGACAAGTAGGTTGTCTTATTTGAGAGTCCATTTTAGAGTTTGTTTTTCGAACTCGACCTAGGGACGTTAGTCGTTCCTTGGCCCATCAGCCGGGCCTAAACTAAGTCTCCAAGGGGGAGCCTCCGACACGGGAGTAAACGTGCGATTAGGTTGAGAGCTAGCCTATGTCTAAAACTCCGAATACGGTTGAGAGGTGAACCGACAAAACCTCCGTGTAAAGGTTGTGAGGTGAACCTCATTTAAAACCTCCGTTACTGAATGCCAGTGTGCTCAAAGGGGTTGAGTACTTGAACCGGGAGTGGAGTAGCCACGTAGTCGAACCACTATACATCCTTGTGTTTGTGATTGTTCTTGAGCACATTCTATCTTTGCATTGTTAGTTTAATTGCTTAATTATGAATGATTGATAGGAATGCATGCTAGGCACTTTTTAGGCTTCCTCACACAAGATGTACCTTTACTACTTGTGTAGACTTGATCTCATTGATCCACTCTCATAAGTCTACACAAGATGCATAGGTTAGAAGCTTAATTAGTTGAATATTTTCTTTACCTATGCATGCTTAGACTAGGATTATTTCTTGCTTATACTTTTGCTAGTCTTGTGATTGGACCCACCTAGGCTTGATAGCCTAAGTGTTCTTGCTTACTTTGTTATATTTGTTGAATTGTGTAAGTAGGCGAAAAGAATTTCAAAGGTCCTATTCACCCCCCCCCCCCCCCCCCCCCCCCCCCCCCCCCCCCTCTAGGTCCATAGACATATCTCCAAGTGTCTCTACAAGCAGTAAAACCGCAATTTCATAGTAATCCCATGTCAATCCAATTAATCCAAGCACGATACACAACTAGATTTGAAGTCCTATCTCTCATCTAGTTGGAAGATAAAGCATTAAACACATTCAATCCCACTCAAGTTGAACTTCCAAGTTCTAGTCCCATTCAACACATATAGAATTCGAAATCATAGCCTTCGGAGTAACAGCCATGCCTATGGACTATAACATGCTCAAGGGTTACCATAATTCGAATCTAATCAAGCAAAACATGATAATGTCAGAGAATTGCTAGGAATCCATGTCCGGAGCACATGAACTCTTATAAAACGTCTAAAACTATCAATTTTATAAGAACTAGAATATCAAAATTCGAACTTGAAGTAGAACTACTTGAACTAAACTGAATCAAACATGAAATTTGCTACAAGCTTCACCTCTCAGCCTTAGTTGAGAGATTCTAGCCGAGCATTGTCATACTACAACTAGAACTCATAAAAGAAAACTAGAAAACATAAAAACTCAGAGTTTGGAGGGTTGCAAACGCTCCACGACGGCTTCCTTCCTCTCCCACGACGTTCCTTAGCTTCCATGATCCCCTAGGAAGAGACCCTAGGTGTAAGACCCGTACCCCAATTAACCGACCGTACATTTAGTTTTCGATGCCGGTACGTCCAGGACTGACGAGATCAACGATCTCTTATCACGACCCTGATTCAGTACCGCAATGACCCAAGACTTGTACTCTTGCGACCACGCGGGCGCCACGATTCCAACGCCGCGCGGCATGCTCCGTTTCGATACCCAGTTTGAAAGATGCATTCATGTGCGTAAATCAAGGTGGGCCACGCTACATATGCACGGCGTGGGCCCCACTTGCACAAATCCCAAGGTTGCCCCATCAATCAAATAAATATCCCATCAAATCAATCACCATACCCCTCTCATCACCCTAGTCTACACACACCATACCCACCCCATCACTCTCTCACCTCCAAAGTCAACATAGCCCATACCTCCCATGTCCTCTCCTATCATCATCATCATCACCTCATGCACCCCCCTCTCTACCCATACAAGTGCATACGTAGGGGAGAGGGGGGCTTCTCATTTTCCAAAATTGCAAGAGAGAGAAAGGAGAGAGAAGTAGAGAGAGATTTAGAGGGAGATCAAGAGAGAGAAAGAGAGATTTGGAGGGAGATTAAGGAATTGAGGGAGGAGATCCAAGCTTGGAGGACCCTGATCATCATCCGGACCGTCCGATAGTCAACCCGACCCCATCCAACCGTCCAACCATCATTGTGAGTGCAAACTTCCCTCCTTTTTTCTCGTTTACCTTTCATTTTCTTTCCTTGGGCACACCTTGTGATGTGCAATGAGATGGATGGGCTGGATCGTCTATGAATGGACCTCGCATACCTGTAATAATAATAATAATACTAATAATAATAAAAAAAAGGGGGAAGAAGGGAACGGCTGCTGGACAGTCAGCGTCCAGAGGACGCTGCTGCCCAGCAGCGCATAGGCGAAGCCCCTTTGGGCGTTGACCGTGGGTCCCCACTCGTGGGACCCACCTTGATGCATGTATTTGATCCACGCCGTCCATCTGTTTCTCCAGCCCATTTTAGGGCTGGACACAAAAAATGAATCAAATCTAGATCTCAAGTGGACCACACCATGAAACAGTGGAGATAATGAAGCCCCACTGTCGAAGCTTCTTGGGCCCACCGTGATGTTTGTAGGCTATATCACCTGTCCAATATTGGACTCTAAGGGTTCCCCACGAGCTAGGGGACCTAATAGACGGATTGGATCATATTCATGTGGGCCCCACTTGATATAAAAAAAGAAAAAAAAAAAGAAGAGAAGAAACCAACGTCCGGACGCTGGACGTTCACAGCGTCAGAACGCTGGAATAGTCCAGCGTCACCTGGACGCCGTGAATGGGCCCCACTCGTGGGACCCACCTTAATGTTTGTGTGTAATCCACACCGTCCATCTGTTTTCCCAGATCTTTTAGGGGCCAGGGCTAAACATGAGACAAATCCCAATCTTAAGCGGACCGCACCACATGAAACAGTGGAGTAAATGATGTCCACTGTCGAAACTTCCTCGACCCACATTGATGTTTGTAGACCAATTCAACCACCCAATATAGGGCTCATTGGGTCCCCCACGAGTTGGGGAACCTGATAGTCGGAGTGGATCACCCTTATGTGGGCCCCACTTGATCAAAACCACAGAAAAATAAAGAAAAAAAAAAGTAAATAAAAATAATCAGGCTCCCAGCGTCTAGATAGCAGACAGGTTGAGTAGCTATCTCCCTACTGCCGTGACGTCACCAACTTCAATGGGCCCCACCGTGTTGTACGTGTCATATCCACACCGTCCCTCCAATTGGGGAGATCATTTTAGGGCATGATCTGAAGAATGAGACAGATCCAAATCTCAAGTGGACCCCACTGGTAAGAAAACAGTGGGGACAGTGACCCTACCGTTGAAACCTTCCTACTGCCCACCATGATGTTTATTTGAGATCCAACCTGTTCATAAGTCCACAACGTGTGGAGAAGGGAAAGCAAAATATCAGCTTGATCGAAAACTCAATTAGGCCCACCTAGAATGTATGTGCCTTATCTATTACGTCCATATGTTTTTCCAGCTCATTTTAGTGGTTGAGCCCAAAATTTAAACATATCCAAATGTCAAGTGGACCATGCCACGGGAAACAGTGGGAATAATGATTTCCACCGTTGAAACCTTCCCAGGCCCTACAGTGCTTTTTATTTGTCATCCAACCTGTACATAAGATCACATGAATATGGATGGAGGAGAAAACACAAATATCTGCTTGATCCCAAAACTTCCTGAGACCCAGCTAGGTACCACGCTGCCCAGTAGGTGGCCCACCCTGTGGGTCTCACCATGATGTATTGTCTTATTCATGCTGGCAATCTGTTTTTCCATATTATTTTAGGATATGGCCCCAATAATGAGGCAGATCCAAACGTCAGATGGACCACACCCGCAGGGAATAGTGGTTATTGATGCCCACCATTGAAAACTTTCTTGGGGCCACTGTGATGATTATTTTCATCCAACTGAAGGTTTTGGGCCCGTATTTGGGTTCCACCTTGATGAATGTTGGGTATACCTTGTCGTTCTTCTTGGCAGGGGTGTGGGCCCAGTTTTGGGTGGGCCACACGTAGAAACAAGGGTGGTTGAATGCCTACCATTAGAAACTTTACAGGACCCATTGTTATGTTTATTTGCCATTCTTCCTGTTCATAAGTCACCCAGCCATGGGTGGGGTTCCACACGTGTGGTGTGCGGGCCCCACCATGGTGTTTGGTTGCCATCTCACTTGATTAGTGGGAAAGCACAAATATCGGATTGATCCCAAACTGTTGGGGCCCATTGATGTATGTGGCTTCCCCACTCCTTTGTGCGGTTATCCCCAACCACAGGTGTTGGGGTCCCAAAAGTCAAGGTCTTCGAAACAATGATTATGAGTGCCCAAATCATCACCTGATTAGAAATAGGGCCAGTGCATCGACATCCATCGCAAAGCGGGCCCCGCAAGCCCTCCGTTTCGCAAAACCCAAATTTTGCAAAACACGAGTAGGTCAGCGCGTCACTAAAGTGCCCCAACGCATCATGAAATTCAGTGTTATAGTCAAAATAGCGGTGATCGTATATCATCACGACGTCCTGATCCTGCGAGCAGCCCTGGTCTCTGGTCATATGAGCAGCCCCGGTCTCTGGTCTCTGGTCATGCGAGCAGCCCTGGTCTCTGGTCATATGAGCAGCCCTGGTCTCTGGTCTCTGGTCATGCGAGCAGCCCTGGTCTCTGGTCTCTGGTCATGCGAGCAGCCCTGGTCTCTGGTCATGCGAGCAGCCCTGGTCCCTGGTCTCTAGTCATGCGAGCAGCCCTGGTCTCTGGTCTCTGGTCATGCGAGCAGCCCTGGTCTCTGGTCTCTGGTCATGGTGAGGACGTCCCTCAGCTCATAGTACCAGCAGCCTATATATGTGAGCAGCTCGGCTCGTGCTCGTTAAAAGAGGTCGCATCCCGAACATGTGAGCAGCTCGGCTCGTGCTCGTTAAAAGAGGTCGCATCCCGAACATGTGAGCAGCTCGGCTCGTGCTCGTTAAAAGAGGTCGCATCCCGAACATGTGAGCAGCTCGGCTCGTGCTCGTTAAAGGGGTCGCATCCCGAACATGCGAGCAGTTCAACTCGTGAGCACTCTCGTCATGAGCACTCCTGAATATGAGCACTCCCGGATATGAGTACTCCTGAATATGACCACTCCCGTCATGAGCACTCCTGAATATGACCACTCCCGTCATGAGCACTCCCGAATATGAGCACTCCTGAATATGAGCACTCCCGTCATGAGCACTCCCGGATATGAGCACTCCCGAATATGAGCACTCCCGAATATGACCACTCCCGTCATGAGCACTCCCAAATATCATTCAACGGCAAAACAACGGTGACACTATTTTCTTTGGTATGGCCCACCTGAACATCTGATTTGCCCCAAACTTGGGACCACCTCCTGGAATAGCACTCCCGAGCTGATGAACGGTTTTAATCTTAAACCCATGCCCTATAAATGGGACCCACCTAAAAGTTTGCCAAACACGTGGAAGCATGCAAACATGGAAAAAGCCACTGTCGTAAAGACATGCGCCCAAGCGCTGATTGAGAATCGGTTACTGGTTGAAGACGTGTGGGGCCACCATGATGCCCTTTGAAACATCTGAAACATTCAGAGAATCACAAATGCCCACACGTGTCATATGCATAAATGCTAGCTTGATCTGATACTTCTATGGCTCCACATAAGTCTTCAACGGTGATTGAACGGTGGAACTGTTTCCTCTCGTATGGCCCACCTGGAACTCGGATTTAGGTGAAACTTGAGGCCACCTCCTAGAATGACGACCCTAAACTAATGAACCGCTCAGATTTGTGGCCCACGAACTACAAAGGAGACCCACTAACAGGTTTTCCAAAAGACGTACTAACCATGCAAACTCATGGTACATACGTATTGTCAACATTAACCAGCATCCAGCACCTCCAAGAGCCCACCATCTAAGTGATTTGGAGAATCTGACCTGTTCACAGGATCGGTGTGGTCCACACGTTCCAGAGTACACAAGATTAACCTGATCCAAGTTTCAAGTGGACTACACCATAAGAGGATATATATGAACCGTTACAACTCCCAAACCAACAACTATATAAAGGGGTTGCGTGAGTGGCATTCAGGAAGAGAAGAAGAAGAGAGGGAGAGAGGAGAGAGAGAGAGTAGAAGAGAGAGGAGAGCGGACGAGAAGGGGCGATTTTTTTTTTACGCGCTAGCCCTTCAAACGGAGCGATGCGTTAGCCTTTGTAGCGTGGGGCGATTTTCACCACGCGCTGGACATAAGTGATTTTCATCACGCGCTGGCTCCAAAAGTGGGTTTGCACTAAGGTTTGAAGCGGGGACGCGCTGGCTCTAAATAAAGCCATGCGCTGTCAGCCCTTTGCACCATACGTCGCCTATAAAAAAGCCATGCGCTGCCAGCCCATACTATCATATGCTGCCGGTCCTTAGTAGCATGTGCTCCCTCTAAAATGACATGTGCCATTGGCTGGAATGCATCCGCCCCTCTCCAAACATATCTACCCCTGACCAATGAGCATGCGCTCAGCACCAGCTGCCATGCGCTTAACTTGATTTGTCTCAGTTGAAGTGTGCCTAGACTGCACTCAGCCTAATTTAACTTAATTGCACATGCACCCAACATGATGTGGCTTAGTTACATACTCATTATGCATAACCCCATCTAATCTAGCATTCTCTCTACGTAATCTAACATGCACTATGTCTCATTCCGCTTAATCTAACATTCGCTCTATGATATTTGGCATGTACTAAAGACTACCTCACTTTGTTTGCAATGTCCCGCATATTCGTGTATACAAGCAAATCTCAAACTGAGCTTCTGTTGCATATCGACTATCAGCAAGTGAACAGAAGCCAGAACGCGCCCGAAGACGAATCACCAGACTCCAACACGATTCGACAACTGCTTGCAGAAACTTCATATTTATTGTATTCATTATACAAATATGTTTTAGCCCAGATTAATGCTCTTGGACTAAGCAAAGGGGACTATGGTTAACACGATAAACCATACCAGGAGAGTTCTAAACTATCACACACAATTTGTTAAAGACTGACACTTCAAGAACAGTCGATGCCCTACCCATCCAAATGGCATCCGCTGGTTGAGCTGCTCAGGTACACACAACTGTGGAATGGACTTCCCGAGGTCACCTGTCCATACATTGACAGGCGCAGGCCCAGAGTCGTCCTTCCCAGCCGTAAACCCTGACAGTCTCAGCCCGGATCTCCGGTCAAAACATGGGACATAGACATCCGACTCGTACAAAGATGGATCAGTCCATAACAGAACACAGCAAATACAGGTCTCCGCAACCATACAAACACAGGTCTCTTCGGCCACACAAAATACAGGTCTCTACGACCATGAACTCTAAGGCCATAGTCCTTGATGACTTAGTCTTCTGCCCATCAATTTGGGCTTTTTCTGAATACTCCACCTCATGTACAATTGCTAATTCATAGTGGATTTTTGTCGCTTTGTGCCGTGGTTTTTCTCCCGCAAGGGTTTCCACGTAAAAATCTCTGTATTCTTTGTGGCGTGCATGATTTATACTTATGCTTCCTTATTTGCTTTATTTAATTTGTCCCTAAGGCTTATTAGTTTACTTTTGCCTTTTAATCAAGGGTGATCGATCCATTCGATATAATTAAGGGCTCGTGCCAGATCACAGCCTGGAATGTACAAGATCTCAGAATCTCTGGAATAAAATTCGCTTTGCGATATCTCTTCTTGTGTACCTTTTGTGAATGCTTGTGATTGTCTATGAATATTTCTATTACTCAGAACCCCAAAACAACAATAAATCCGGAAAAAGACTGCCGACGAGCGGTTGATTTTTCTAGATCTAACAAACTGGCGACTCTGCTGGGGAATTCAAACAATACCAGAATCTCTGGTTATTTCTGAGTAAATGGACATTCTAAGATAAATCATTTGTAGGCACTGATGTGTACGTAAGAAAGGTTACCGTAAGGAGAAATGTTCGGCGCCTTCACGGGTGCCAAACTGGCGACTCTCAACGGGAACGTTCTTCCCTTCATCTTTAAGGCAAAAGCATCTAAAATCAAAGTTTTCAAAACTTTCAAAAATCCTAAAGTTTTAAAAGATAACAGAAGCATGTGTATTCCTGTTGCGCATTTAGTTTTATGTCTAACTTTTATTGCGACTGGTAAGGTCGTGCACTTTCTATATCTAATTGTAGAATGCTCTAATGACATGTGATTGTGCAGTGAAAGTTAGCAAAAATACTAACCTTAAGAACAGGAGAAATGTTGTCTGTACTTATCTTTTTGGTGACTGGAGGATTCCGCTTCTCGCATTCCACTGTAACAACACCAACCACTTCTAAGTCCGGCTACAGCTAACTCGAAACTGCAAACGACAAATGGAAATGAATAAAGCATCGATGAAGGCCTCATACCAAAGGACTACTACGGTCAAGGCATGCCGCACCATAAAAAAAAAAAAGAGGCAGTGGCAACCAGAACAAGTTAGCAGCGCTTCCACTACTGACCAGACTACAGTATTAAGGCCACAAAAGTTCATACGCTCGGTTGGTAGCTTCCCAGCTCTCTTGGAAGTGAACCACCTAGACAGGGGGCAGCTCAGGCCGACTATGACAATCACAAAACCAAGAGAGGGGATTGTCATTGAGATCAGTTAAATGAAATCAAGGCCGATTCGTGAGGAGCAGCCAGCACAGGTCGTGATGGTATAGATAATTGAAGGCGAAAAGCCAATCAAACAAGATGATGAACCGTTAACAACTCAGGAGCAGATCAACGAATTGACCAAGCTCAGTTATCAAGGTGAGTGAAGGAGATCCAGGATGCCTTAGCCACCCCAATCGCACAGAGAATAGCCCGTAGTGCCGCTTCACCCACTCGACAGCCGGCGAAAGAATCACAGGGGGCAGATCATGCCATTTATACAGAAAACAGTTGAAGAGACGGTAGAAACGATCGTCATCAAAGTCATTCTGACAAAGTAGAAGCTGACACGTGAGGGGCGATCAATGCAGGACACGATGGTTTAGGTGGTCCAAGACGAAGAATTGTTTGAACAAACTAATTAACCGCCAACAATCCGAGAACAAATTGATGAGCTAGTTCAAGATTCAGAATGACTTTGCAAAGTAGTCGAAGGGCATTCATGATGCTCTGGCAATCTTAATAGCGCAGCAGGGGGGGGCCACTCAAAACATCATTTTCGCCCAAGATATCACAGGGGGCAGGTAACGAGTTTCCTCATCAAGCGAATGAGCCAATGAAGTGGCGGTCAACCTCATAGCCAAGGAAGCAGTCAAAGAAGTTGACAACCTGACAACCAAAGTCGCTGAACTCTGCATAAGCGCGAATCTCGCCGAACTCTGCATAGGCACAAAGTCGCTGAACTCTGCATAAGCGCGAATCTCGCCAAACTCTGTATAGGCACAACGTCGCTGAACTCTGCATAAGCGCGAATCTTGCTGAATTCTGCATAGGCATAAAGTCGCTGAACTCTGCATAAGCGCGAATCTTGCCGAACTCTGCATAGGCACAAAGTCGCTAAACTCTGCATAAGCGCGAATCTCGCCAAACTCCGTATAGGCACAAAGTCGCTGAACTCTGCATAAGCGCGAATCTCGCCAAACTCTGTATAGGCACAAAGTCGCTGAACTCTGCATAAGCGCGAATCTCGCCAAACTCTGTATAGGCACAAAGTCGCTGAACTCTGCATAAGCGCGAATCTCGCCGAACTCTGCATAGGCACAAAGTCGCTGAACTCTGTATAAGCGCGAATTTTGCAGAACTCTGTATAGACACAAAGTCGCCGGACTTTACATAAGTGTAAACCATACAACCTCCGGGTTACGAGGATAAACTGAACCATACAACCTCCTGGTTACGAGGATAAATTGAACCATACAACCTCCGGGTTACGAGGATAAACTGAACCATACAACCTCCAGGTTACGAGGATAAACTGAACCATACAACTTCCGGGTTACGAGGATAAACTGAACCATACAACCTCCAGGTTACGAGGATAAACTGAACCATACAGCCTCCAAGTGACGGATATAAACTAAACCAATACAGTCCTAAAATACTCCAGGCTACGAGTCTAAACTGAACCAATACAGTTCTAAAATACCCCAGGTTACGGGTCTAAACTGAACCACATGAAGATCAATCAATCAAATCAAATATCAAATTTTCATATCAAGATGAGATCTCCATACGAGAACCAAATCTTTATATCAATCAGACAGAAACAAAATCACCATATCGTCAAGAAAGATCTCAATGTCACGTGGATCAAATATTTATATCACTAGATCAAACTAAATCTCCGCATCGCTCTAATCAACCAACGAGGCAGGAGCGCGTTCTATAGAGAGAATCTACATGAGGTGCAGCACTTTCATTTTACCTTATTATCATGGATTTTATTATTATCATTATGGCATTCTTTTACTCTATACGGGAGTAATTTGGAGGCGACGATCTCTTATATATATGGCTTCATATGAAGATAGTTCCGGCATTCTATTATATCTCATTTCGCATCAGAATATCTTCGGCTTTCTCCTATATATGAATTATCTTACAATGAGAGCATACGATTGAAGACTATGATCAGTTGGCCTTCAATATGGATTTCTAGAGCAGGGAGCTTTCTTCATCAAGGAGCGCGTTCTATAGAGAATCTACATGAGAGCAGGGAGCTTTCTTCATCAAGGTATTTTTATAAGCTCAAGTCTTTATATGTAATGTTATTCTCTTATTTGATTGGTTTTCTTGGAGGCGTTATCCTTATGAGCCAATGAGTCGGATACACTGGGGGCAAGCCCTGATGCACGGTGAAAAGTCAAAGTTTATAAGAAGGAAATCACTGGGGGCAAGCCCTGATGCACGATGAAAAGCAAAAAATTTATGAGAAGAAAATGGCTGGGGGCAGGCCAGGAGGTACCGCAGACAAATATGACAGTGAGGCGCTAAAAACATAAGGTCATCTCAAGCTCAAAACGACAGGCAGTGCTACTATTGATGGGTCATCCAAAGAAGACTTGCGAAACCCTAAGGAACTCGGGCATGGATATCTGAGCGATTAAGGAAAGAGATGAATTACTTAAGTATCTGCCAAAATAGCCATTTGATCAAAATATAAATTATAAAGTCCAGGAGGTTCTTTAATGGATCGGTGACAGTAAGGCTAATGGATATTTCCAACAGACCAGTAGTCTCGATATAATACTCCATGTCACGAGTATAAACTGAATCTTATGTTGTCAAGTTGTGTAGGACTTCATATTACATCTCTAGAGGCGAATGTGGAGTACAACAAGCTTATATATTCACCAATGCGACGACATGTAAACGAAAAACAACAGAGTTAAAAGGGAAGTGATCTCGCTAAATGCTTATCTTCTTTCGATACATTTACCTCGCTTTTGTATATATATCTCTTGATTCATTTATCACTTTACCTGTTATTGTCATTTAACTTAACACGAAACTTACACACAGTATAGTCATCACATTGTCACCTAAATTTGAACATCATAGTGGAAACCCACAAGTTATCGTATAAATTCGTGCAAAGTATTTGTGTAGATCCTATTGACAGGTAGAATACATCAAGGAGACACAGAATAAAAAACAGTTTACGAAAACAAACCAATGATGGAAGTAGCGTCGGGATCAAGCCCAACAGTCGACTTCTATGTTTTGACAGACCCAAGGGGGGTCTAAAGCTGTTACACTCATCACACCTCACATTTCTTCGATTCTCACAAAGAGTACAGGGATAGAAGAGGGAAGCTTTGTAAATTGTTATACATGCGCCGCACCACCGACACAGATTACAAATTTTGATGTATCGACTGTCAGGAGCGATTACAAAACTTCTATATATATCAGCTGCTAGTGTCGATTTCAGACTTCCATATATACCTCCCGCTTATATCAGTTATGAATCTCAAGGGGTTTTGCACATATTTTTTTGGTCGCCGTCAATCACACTCTTACACTTATCTGTCATCATCGCCAAGTACGAGATTCTATACATCTGCTACCATCACCAATTACAAAATTCTATGAATCTTTCATCAACATCATCGAAGAGCTAGGATTATGAACTCGTATATCTGTTGGACAAAATACTCCAAGGGCTCCAGACATACAAGATGGAATTGCTCGTTTCTCCACATCGCATGTGAAATCAATCATTTCCTCATATTACGCACGGGACATTTCATCACTTCGTATCACATATGGAATAATTCATCGCTTCATATTGCGTGTGGAATTGTCCAACTCTTTATATCAAATATGGAATCATTCGTCTCTATATATTGCGTATGGAATCATTAGTCCCTACATGTTGCATACAGGATTATTCATTTGTATATTGCATATGGAATCATTCGTCGCTTCGCATCACGCATGAAATCACTCACCTCTATATGTCGCACATTGGACCATTCGTCACCTCACATATGGCGCAGAATCATTCCTCAATTCACGCGGCGAGTCAGGATTATTCTCCGATGGAATTACTCTTCAGCCTATATGATAAGAGTTATTCTCCAGCTTATATAACAAGTCAAGACTATTGTTCAGACACTAATATTATGGTGAAGTTGGCCTTCTTTTGAGGTTTATACTCAGTGGCTCACCTAATACTCATGCTAAGGATATCTATGGTGAGGATCAAGGTTCTGGCCGGATGGATAGCTCGAGATCTAAGTGATTGAAAGATTGCTCTCATTGTCGAAAGTCGGCGCGTGTTCGACATTGTGTTATTCGAGGATGCAACGCATTCTTCTCAGTCTCAGACGATATGATATGCAACAAAGAGAGGGTGGCGAGCCCTTGAGAAGAGCTTCAGCTTGCCAAGTTGGGAAAATACGACCACTAAAACAAATGAAGTATGGATACAAATAGTACAAGAGAATGAGAAGGATATCAGATACTAAGTAAGACTCTTCAGCCCTTCGCCATACGCAATAAGCCGCTCTTCGTGAAGAAAGGAGCAAAGCTGAGAAGAAAATAATCAATTTCAATGTGCGACGCCTTGGAACAAGTTGCCGCCGCAAAACTTAAATCCTCGAAGAACTTTGCTTCAACACTTCTTAGACAGCACAGGAGAAGTAGAAGATTCGTTATGCAGAATGAAAACCAACCAAAGATCAAGTTAAACATACAAGAATCTCCTCCTTATAACATCTACTTCAGCGAAGGGCACAGAAAAAGGCACATGGTGATACAGTCTCTATTACGAGACAAAATTCCAACTAGGGATCAGAAACGAATTCGAAAGGTAACTTGGTGGGTTCTCAATCAGGTAAACAAATTACACGAGCAACAAAGCCAAGTAAAGGTAATGTAAATGGTATAAGAATCACTTATGGAGGGCACGACCCTAAAATTATATCGAGAAGACATAAGTAGACTCTACACCTGGACTCACCAGGCTCAGAGGGCACGCGCGCACCTCTGTCGCCTGCTAAGCCCAGGTGGGGGGCATCTGTTGGGGTCCCAAAAGTCAAGGTCTTCGAAACAATGATTATGAGTGCCCAAATCATCACCTGATTAGAAATAGGGCCAGTGCATCGACATCCATCGCAAAGCGGGCCCCGCAAGCCCTCCGTTTCGCAAAACCCAAATTTTGCAAAACACGAGTAGGTCAGCGCGTCACTAAAGTGCCCCAACGCATCATGAAATTCAGTGTTATAGTCAAAATAGCGGTGATCCTATATCATCACGACGTCCTGATCCTGCGAGCAGCCCTGGTCTCTGGTCATATGAGCAGCCCCGGTCTCTGGTCTCTGGTCATGCGAGCAGCCCTGGTCTCTGGTCATATGAGCAGCCCTGGTCTCTGGTCTCTGGTCATGCGAGCAGCCCTGGTCTCTGGTCATGCGAGCAGCCCTGGTCCCTGGTCTCTAGCCATGCGAGCAGCCCTGGTCTCTGGTCTCTGGTCATGCGAGCAGCCCTGGTCTCTGGTCTCTGGTCATGGTGAGGACGTCCCTCAGCTCATAGTACCAGCAGCCTATATATGTGAGCAGCTCGGCTCGTGCTCGTTAAAAGAGGTCGCATCCCGAACATGTGAGCAGCTCGGCTCGTGCTCGTTAAAAGAGGTCGCATCCCGAACATGTGAGCAGCTCGGTTCGTGCTCGTTAAAAGAGGTCGCATCCCGAACATGTGAGCAGCTCGGCTCGTGCTCGTTAAAAGAGGTCGCATCCCGAACATGTGAGCAGCTCGGCTCATGCTCGTTAAAGGGGTCGCATCCCGAACATGCGAGCAGTTCAACTCGTGAGCACTCTCGTCATGAGCACTCCTGAATATGAGCACTCCCGGATATGAGTACTCCTGAATATGACCACTCCTGAATATGAGCACTCCTGAATATGACCACTCCCGTCATGAGCACTCCCGAATATGAGCACTCCTGAATATGAGCACTCCCGTCATGAGCACTCCCGGATATGAGCACTCCCGAATATGAGCACTCCCGAATATGACCACTCCCGTCATGAGCACTCCCAAATATCATTCAACGGCAAAACAACGGTGACACTATTTTCTTTGGTATGGCCCACCTGAACATCTGATTTGCCCCAAACTTGGGACCACCTCCTGGAATAGCACTCCCGAGCTGATGAACGGTTTTAATCTTAAACCCATGCCCTATAAATGGGACCCACCTAAAAGTTTGCCAAACACGTGGAAGCATGCAAACATGGAAAAAGCCACTGTCGTAAAGACATGCGCCCAAGCGCTGATTGAGAATCGGTTACTGGTTGAAGACGTGTGGGGCCACCATGATGCCCTTTGAAACATCTGAAACATTCAGAGAATCACAAATGCCCACACGTGTCATATGCATAAATGCTAGCTTGATCTGATACTTCTATGGCTCCACATAAGTCTTCAACGGTGATTGAACGGTGGAACTGTTTCCTCTCGTATGGCCCACCTGGAACTCGGATTTAGGTGAAACTTGAGGCCACCTCCTAGAATGACGACCCTAAACTAATGAACCGCTCAGATTTGGGGCCCATGAACTACAAAGGAGACCCACTAACAGGTTTTCCAAAAGACGTACTAACCATGCAAACTCATGGTACATACGTATTGTCAACATTAACCAGCATCCAGCGCCTCCAAGAGCCCACCATCTAAGTGATTTGGAGAATCTGACCTGTTCACAGGATCGGTGTGGTCCACACGTTCCAGAGTACACAAGATTAACCTGATCCAAGTTTCAAGTGGACTACACCATAAGAGGATATATATGAACCGTTACAACTCCCAAACCAACAACTATATAAAGGGGTTGCGTGAGTGGCATTCAGGAAGAGAAGAAGAAGAGAGGGAGAGAGGAGAGAGAGAGAGTAGAAGAGAGAGGAGAGCGGACGAGAAGGGGCAATTTTTTTTTTACGCGCTAGCCCTTCAAACGGAGCGATGCGTTAGCCTTTGTAGCGTGGGGCGATTTTCACCACGCGCTGGACATAGAGTGATTTTCATCACGCGCTGGCTCCAAAAGTGGGTTTGCACTAAGGTTTGAAGCGGGGACGCGCTGGCTCTAAATAAAGCCATGCGCTGTCAGCCCTTTGCACCATACGTCGCCTATAAAAAAGCCATGCGCTGCCAGCCCATACTATCATATGCTGCCGGTCCTTAGTAGCATGTGCTCCCTCTAAAATGACATGTGCCCTTGGCTGGAATGCATCCGCCCCTCTCCAAACATATCTACCCCTGACCAATGAGCATGCGCTCAGCACCAGCTGCCATGCGCTTAACTTGATTTGTCTCAGTTGAAGTGTGCCTAGACTGCACTCAGCCTAATTTAACTTAATTGCACATGCACCCAACATGATGTGGCTTGGTTACATACTCATTATGCATAACCCCATCTAATCTAGCATTCTCTCTACGTAATCTAACATGCACTATGTCTCATTCCGCTTAATCTAACATTCGCTCTATGATATTTGGCATGTACTAAAGACTACCTCACTTTGTTTGCAATGTCCCGCATATTCGTGTATACAAGCAAATCTCAAACTGAGCTTCTGTTGCATATCGACTATCAGCAAGTGAACAGAAGCCAGAACGCGCCCGAAGACGAATCACCAGACTCCAACACGATTCGACAACTGCTTGCAGAAACTTCATATTTATTGTATTCATTATACAAATATGTTTTAGCCCAGATTAATGCTCTTGGACTAAGCAAAGGGGACTATGGTTAACACGATAAACCATACCAGGAGAGTTCTAAACTATCACACACAATTTGTTAAAGACTGACACTTCAAGAACAGTCGATGCCCTACCCATCCAAATGGCATCCGCTGGTTGAGCTGCTCAGGTACACACAACTGTGGAATGGACTTCCCGAGGTCACCTGTCCATACATTGACAGGCGCAGGCCCAGAGTCGTCCTTCCCAGCCGTAAACCCTGACAGTCTCAGCCCGGATCTCCGGTCAAAACATGGGACATAGACATCCGACTCGTACAAAGATGGATCAGTCCATAACAGAACACAGCAAATACAGGTCTCCGCAACCATACAAACACAGGTCTCTTCGACCACACAAAATACAGGTCTCTACGACCATGAACTCTAAGGCCATAGTCCCTGATGACTTAGTCTTCTGCCCATCAATTTGGGCTTTTTCTGCATACTCCACCTCATGTACAATTGCTAATTCATAGTGGATTTTTGTCGCTTTGTGCCGTGGTTTTTCTCCCGCAAGGGTTTCCACGTAAAAATCTCTGTATTCTTTGTGGCGTGCATGATTTATACTTATGCTTCCTTATTTGCTTTATTTAATTTGTCCCTAAGGCTTATTAGTTTACTTTTGCCTTTTAATCAAGGGTGATCGATCCATTCGATATAATTAAGGGCTCGTGCCAGATCACAGCCTGGAATGTACAAGATCTCAGAATCTCTGGAATAAAATTCGCCTTGCGATATCTCTTCTTGTGTACCTTTTGTGAATGCTTGTGATTGTCTATGAATATTTCTATTACTCAGAACCCCAAAACAACAATACATCCGGAAAAAGACTGCCGACGAGCGGTTGATTTTTCTAGATCTAACAACAGGTCCACCTTGTTATGCATGTGTTCTATCCACGTCAGCCATTGGCCACTATGGTGCGATATGTATGTTGCCCATCGATTAGGACCGCCTTAATTTTGTGCTTGATCCAAACCATCCAAATGAATGGACCCGGGCATGTTATGTATAAGATGGCATTGGGACCACCTTAGTGTACGTGTTCGAATGACTGCGTTGTCCATCCCGTGGATCCACCTTGATGATTAGTTATGTAAACCCTTATTGAAAGGTCATATAGATCTGGATGCATGGGAATCCCTAAAGTTCGCTCGATCCAAGTCACAGGGCTACTTTCTTAAACTCACCCTGTTAAACTGTCTTGTCAATTCACTTTGTTAACTCACCATGTTGACCCGCCTTGTCAACCTGCCTTATTGACTCACCTTGTTGACTCACCATGTTGATTGATCCTGGTAACCCAGCTTGTTGTATACTTATATGACTCACCCCACCTACCCTTGTACCCAACTATTAAAGACCACCATATCGTGTATATCCCATCCACACCGTCCGTTTACCTTTAGGATGAGTGTGGGGTCCATCCTTGAATTAGTAGGTCATCTAGGTCATCAATTATATGGAGCCTATCTTGATGTGTGGGTTGGCTGCGTCATCCTTCTTCGCACCCCATCGTGTTGTCCATCTACCTCAAGACTATCCAATCACCTATGTTCCATTGTCATGTTGTTTATCTGTCTTGCAGCCCATCCTACGTTAGTGTCTCGCATCTATGTTGTTCCTTTTATGAACCAATCGTCAATATATATCCCTACTGTGCTATCGCACTATGGTCTCGGCATGATTTTGGGTATTCTACTCTTGCCACTCAAGTAGGTTATGCCTTTGATGTGTCGGTAGTGTATTCAATCATTTTCTTTCCGTTTAGGTTATCTGAATGTTGAAGGCTAATCCACACCGTTCAATTGTTGGACCATCTGTGTTGTTGTATACCATCCATTTAGGGTCCTATCTCTTTGTGTTTGCTTGTGTTATAAGTGAATTATCTTTTTATGATGTTTTTAGTATGTCTGTTGCCACACGTAGTGTTGTTTGGAATACTCATATGTGATCTATATACTATATGCTTCGACGACCACCATGCATGTGTAATGAGTATGCATCCTAAATCACCATTGTTAGTTGGGGACCACTAGGGCATAAACACATTCATAAAGCATTCGAGATGTAGTCGCGCAAATGTAATTCACGTGCTTTCTATCGTAAAACCTCTCCAATAGGTATGGGACTATTCGAGGACAGGAGTCTATCATCCTAACTTACATTGTATGGTAGGAATAGCTTAGCATACCTTATAGCCCTTGGTGCGAGATTCCCTGGCTAGTGACATCCCGCACTATGACTCGATCATTCATGTGTCCCCTCATCTTAATCATATCTCAAATAGGTTGGACTAGATTGCTTTACTGCCATCGTGGTAGATTGACTACTTGTTGGCACTCATACTGTATGCTTGGCTCATGCATCATGAATGCTTGGCTCACTTGATTGTCTTGTATCAACCGGCCATAGCGGCCGCGATTGTCGTGCAGTTCATTACCAGTCGACGGTGACATTGTATTTGAGACCCTATAGTTTTATGGTGCTCTTTGGAGACTTGCACGGGCATGTCGTCCCACGTTTGTATGCATGGTTTCATTTCGCACCGTCTGCTTGTGCCGCATATAGCATGGTTACTACGTTGCAACCACAGCTCCATCGTGGTTTGCAGAATACCGGAAATATGTGATCTTTAAACTGGATGCCAAAGATGTCCCTGGGTGAAAGTCCCTGATCCCGTTGGTACCAAGGTGGGTGCTCCATTCAAGAACCGGGTGGTTTAATCATACACCAGTATGCCGAATATCAGACGGTGGTGTTTTCCACTGCACGTGGTCAGTTTGGAAGGAGGTCTGACCTAACCTGCCAGAAGAGTGTTAGTAAAGTGGGTTGAGTTTGACCAGCTGTGAGTAGGTCCGCTATTACACCAGATAGGCTTTGACATTCTACTGGTGAGTAGTGAGGTCTATGAGACCCCAGTGATGTTCAGTTTCAGAGATGGTATTGGTATCAGTGATGTGACTGATGTTCTGTATGGTGTTGGACGGTCCTGACGTGGGCGGATGTGATGTGGGCGGGGCTGTAAGCCTGGGAGAGCTACCACATTGGGCGAGCTACCAGTTCCGAGTCTTGCATTGCTTAGGCGATCGCGTTATGACTGTTCGTATCTGGACCACTGTACTAAGAGGTGGTGATTTGCATACATGCATTGGATCATTGTATGTGACATTAGGCCCTGTAGGCCATTGCATAGTATAAGTATATAGCCTTGGTAGGCTGGTTACCTGCATTGCACGCTTGCATAGCCATGGTAGGCTAGTTATATGTATTGCATGCTTGCATAGCCGTGGTAGACTGGTTGTTCACATCACATGATCGTGTAGCCTAATTAGGCTAAGTTTTGGTTTAAAGTTCTCATCATGCTTTACTGCTTACTTTGATATTTATCATACTTATCATATGCATTGCGCACGCACACACGCACTCACAAAGCTTCATTCGAAGCTTATGCGCGTTTGTTACGCTGCAGGTTATACCAGAGTGTATCAGCAACGTTGAGTTGGAGTTGGGAGTGCAGTAGCAGGAGGTGCCAGATTGTGCACAGTTTTTACATTTACGCATTGTGTATTTACCTTTCAGTACTGTATGTAAACGAAATGACTTAGTGGAAATATTGTGTTTGTCTTTTATGGTACTCATATGGTGATGCTCATGTTTCAAAAAAAAATTCAGACCCTAAAATCCTTCTTGTGGTATCTCAGGATCAGAACCTAGCATGTGGGGTTAGGATCCGAAATCGGGGTACTATGGAGGCTGCCACCTCTAAATTCGGGTTACGGCGAATGGATGTCGAGAACCGAATTTGGGGCGTGACACTAGGTGTCCTTTTATAGTGAGGAAGCTCTGTTGCGTCAGAATCATCCAGAAGTTGTGTAAGGTTACAAATTGCGCAGAGAAAATCGGGCCAGAATTAGAAACTTTCTGTTTTAACACATGGCCGACCGGTCGGACTGGGCTAGCCGACCAGTCATGACTAGTCGGATAGGCTTGTAGTTAGTCCAGCGTGCATCAGAGGAAGTTTCGACCCATTGGACGACCGGTCAAGACCGGTTGGACCAGGTCGTTCCTATGTCCAGCGTCCTCCAGCAGGGTGGCCGACCTATTGGCAGACCGATCTTGACTGGTCGGACCAACCTGTCCTTTGTCCAGCAGGCTTCTAGAGTGGCCAGCAGGTCGGCCGACCGGTCAGAACCGGTCGACCCTTGATCTTTTTCTTCTTTTTCTTCTTTTCTTTCTTCTCTTTTCTCCCTCTTTCTTCTTCCTTCTTTGGTCCACCTTGGGCCTTCATTCAAGGAGTCATAAATACATTCTTTTTTGTCTCCAATTGGGTGAAGTTCGCTTTCATTCGTATAATCACAAAACATGTATTAAATGGGCATTTTAAACATACAAACCATGCATATAATGTGATGTAATGGGCAATCTCATGTATAAATTGGAGGTTCAACACACCCCCTAACCAGCTTTTTGCTAGTCCCGAGCAAAACATGCATGAAATAAGTTTAAACCTCCAAAACCCAACTCTCCTTCAGAAATCATATTTCAATCCATTCCAAGACATACAAGTATAAAATTCGGAAAAACTAGGTGATAGAAGTTGAAACCTCAAACTCTCAAAACATAATAAGTGTTTATATGAAATTCCCGCTGATTGATTGATGAATAGAAGAACTCGAACAAAATTCAACCTAGTGTGCATAGTGAAAGTTCATCTCATGAGTTTCTGGGATTATCTTCTTCATAGATCAACTGAACTATGTATCTCAAGGTGTTCAGAGCAACAACAAGCCAATGACAGGAATTTGTCTTACTATCCTTTCGACGGCTTTCACACTACGTCCCATTTCCGGCTTTGGTTACGGGTAGACCATCCCCTGGTTGGTAATAGGTAGCCCTTTTCAGAATTTTCCACCATTTTTTCCCATCATTCCCAATTTCATCATTCCTTTTCCTTTTTCTTTTAAATTAGATAGGATTTTTAGAAATCCATATCTTTCGTTATTTTCCCATAGACAAGGATGGACAAAGTACCCCGGCTTGGTATCACAACACCTCAAATCTAAGTCTAGCCAATCCACAAATCGCATAATCCTTACAACCATGAAAATCATGTAATGTGAACTAGGTGTAAGTGTATTCAAATTTTCTATCAATCACATAAATAGGGGAATTCACATATAAAACCATTATATTAGGAGAAGTTCAAGACTAGCAACATCACACACTTTGTATCTCCTCTTCTTATACTCGTATCATCTCGAATGAATAGAAATACGATATGCTAAAAGAGTTTTGAAATTTTAGAAAAAAAAAAAATTGCACATATGATGCTCAAAATGTTGCAAACTGCTAGATGAGGAATCTCATCTCACCCCCCCCCCCCCCCCCCCCCCCCCCCCCCCCAAACCAAATCTTGCATTGTCCTTAATGTGAAAAGATATGCAATAAGCATGAACATGAGAGCAATGGCGAAATATAAGAGAGTGAGAACAATAATACCTGAGAGAGTTGATCATGGAAGTCTACAACTCTAACAACTAAATCTGCTAAGCAAGCAAAATAAAATGACTAAACCTACCTACGCTACACCTCCGTCAGACTAGGAGATCAATCATCCTGATACACAGGATCATTCAGAGTGATGGACATGACCTCTGAATCAAGTTTCTCAACAAATGGTTTAAGGCATTGTCCATTCACTTTAAAACAATTACCATTTGCGGTATTCTCTATCTCGACAGCCCCATGAGGAAAAACTTCTTTAACAATATATGGGCCGGTCCATCGAGATCTCAATTTTCTCGAAAAAAGCTGAAGGCGGGAATTGTACAAGAGCACTTTCTGACCCTCATGGAATGATTTCCTAAATATATGTTTGTCATGAAAGGCCTTCATCTTACTCTTGTAAATTCTTGAGTTCTCAAAAGCATCGTTCTGGATCTCATCAAGCTCATTTAATTGGAGTTTGTGAAGCGAGCTAGCCTTGTCAATGTCGAAATTCAAAGCCCGAATCGCCCAATAGGCTTTGTGTTCAATCTCCACGGCAAGTGGCAAGCTTTCTCATAGACAAGTCTATAGGGGGACATTCCAATGGGGGTCTTGTAGGCGGTACGGTGAGCCCAAAGCGCATCATCTAATCTCAATGACCAATCTTTGCGATCCGGCCTCACCGTCTTTTCCAAAATCTGTTTGATTTCCCGATTGCAAGTTTCAGCTTGTCCACTTGTCTGTGGGTGGTATGGGGTACTCACTTTATGCCTAATGCCATATTTCTTCATTAAGGCTTCAAAAGGCCCATTGCAAAAGTGAGAACCACCATCACTAATGATGGCTCGAGGCATCACAAATCTGGAAAGTATGTTTTCTTTGAGGAACTTTAGAACCGTACAATGATCGTTGGTTCTACATGGAATAGCCTCTATCCATCTAGACACATAGTCTACGACAAGCAATATATAGACATGTCCAAAAGATGAGGGGAATGGTCCCATGAAATCGATGCCCCAACAGTCAAAGACTTCAAGATGTTGAATTGGGGTAAGAGGCATCATATTTCGACGGGATAATCCTCCTAACTTTTGGCAGCGCTTGCATGCTTTGCAAAACTCGTGGGTATCTTTAAATAGCGTGGGCCAATAAAAACCACACTGCAGAATTTTTGTAATGGTTTTCTTAGCGAAAAAATGACCCCCACATGCTTGATCATGGCAAAAGGAGATGACGGAATTATGTTTATCATCAGGGACACATCTCTTTATAATTTGGTCTGGGCAATATTTAACCAGTAAAGGTTTATCCCAGAAAAATCTGCGCACTTCCCTTAGAAATTTACGTTTGTCCTGCGCAGTCCAATGAATTGGCATCGTACCTGTGGAAAGATAATTGGCTATGTCAGCATACCATGGTGGATGCATAGCAACAAAGAATTGCTCATCAGGGAATGAGTCCTCAATAGGTGACTCGTCAATGGAATTAGGTAGGACTAGGCAGGATAGATGATCCGCCACCACATTTTCTACTCCCTTCTTGTCCTTGATATCCAAATCGAATTCTTGAATGAGTAGGATCCATCTAAGCAAACGGGGCTTGCATCCTAGTGAGGGAAGTGGTCCTTCCTAGTGACCGTGTTGAGCTTCCGATAATCAATGCACATGTGCCAACCAGTGATTACTCTAGTCGGTATAAGCTCGTTGTTGGCATTTTCTACGATGGTAATACTGGATTTCTTGGGAAAAACTTGGGTAGGACTCACCCATTGGCTATCTGAGATTGGGTAGATGATACCCACATCTAGTAGCTTTAACACCTCGGCTTTGACAACCTCCATCATGTTTGGATTTAGCCTTCTTTGAGGTTGTCTAGTCGTTTTTGCATTTTCTTCGAGGTGTATACGGTGAGTACAAACCAAAGAATCTATCCATTTGAGATCCGCTATTGTCCAACCTATGGCTCCCCTGTGTTCTTTAAGTAGCTCAATTAACTTGAGCTCTTGGTCTTTCCCTAGGTGAGAAGCAATGACAACCGGGAATGTTTCTTCTTGACCCAAGTATACATATTTAAGCTTGGATGGCAATGGTTTAAGGTCAAGCTTCGGTGGTTTGATGTTAGACGGTAGAGGCCTTGATGTGGTTGGTGGCAATTTTTCAAAATGGGGCCTCCACCAGCTAGTACCAACTACCGGTCTCTTAATATTCAATGCTTGCACAATTTCACTAATGATGGGGTCTTTGGAATCCACGAAATGTGCCAAACATGTCTCCAAGATGTCTAGTGGTTCAAGTTGGAGGAGCTCTTCTTCTTCAAAAGATTTGAGCAAGTTTACCTCGAAGAGCTCGTCATCATCAACATCCCTGTGCCTTTTGCCCAAGTGGAACACATTCACCTCTAATGTCATGTTCCCAAAGGATAATTGCATCACCCTGTTCCGACAATTGATGATTGCGTTTGATGTAGCAAGGAACGGGCGGCCTAAGATCACCGGTATTTGAGTGCTAGCATCTAGAACCAGTTGTGTGTCCAAGACGATAAAACCTACCGAGTAGTAGAATTTGTCAACTTGGAGTAGAACATCCTCAACTATCCCTCTCGGTACACGGATGGATCTATCAGCGAGTTGCAACGTGGTTTTGGTGGGTTTTAATTCACCAAGACCCAATTGCTCATATACCTAGTACGGGATCAAGTTTACGCTTGCCCCCAAATCTAGCAATGCACGCTCAATCCGGTAGTCTCCAATGATACATGAGATTGTGAGACTACCGGGATCTTTGAATTTTGGGGGGGTCTGATGAGTACCTAATATTGTATAATTAACCCTGGTTGTTAAGGGCATTATCATTGTTTTTCTGGTTAATTATCCCTCATTAGGTGAATTTTCTGTCTTCAGGTGTTCAGGAGAGGTTGGATAAGATTCAAGCCAATTAGGGCATTTTCGGACGTAAAAGTGATCAAGATCAAGTGTGCGATAGTCTTGAAGGAAACTAAACTGAAAAGGTCAAATGATGGATCACATGCTACAATGGACCGCACCACATCTGCTCATTTGGAAATCTAGGTTCTGGTGATTAGGCAAGCACGCAAGTTTGAATGATCAAGATTAGATGGCCACATGTGGATCAACCGTACATCAACCGACAAGTGAAGGACATCTCCACAATCCATGTTGCCATGTAAACGTGCAGCCCAACTTCTATCACCTGGACCGCCTTGCACGTCAGCAGACCGTCCAGTGGACCATAGCAACGGACAGCACCTGCACAATCATCCATCAGCCAGACGGGTTGTCAACGTCCAGCAGTGGACGTCCGTCCATCAATCCATTCAGCCATCCAGTTCTGCTCACACGTGTAACACAAGTGCTGCATCCGGGCCATCCAATCAATGGCCAGCACACCAATCTTCAACCTCCATCAACATGTGCATCCTGCAAGAAGAAAAAGATGATCAGCCGTCCATCAATCATCCAGGCCCACCTTCATCTTCAATTAACGTCCATCAGATCCAAGCTCCAGCTGATCTCCACCGTCCATATCATGCAATCCATCTCCAGCTGCATCATCCACGTCCATCCCAGCAGTTGTCCATCAAAGGCCAGCAGATGCAACTGTCTCCAATCCAGGAAAGCTGCTTGATCTCTAGCCGTCCATCAACATCCAAACTGGACGTCTCCAGATCTGGTGGGCTCCACCATTTCCAGCATCTACGTCATCACCATCCAATCCAGCAAGTTTGGTCCAGCTTCATCAAGGACATCCGTCCAGCCATCAGCAACGTCCCCAGCTCGTCCTGAAGAGTGTCCAGCAAGGTGGACCCACAATCAGCCCACGGCCAGGCATAACGTCCAGCAATGGACGGTTGTCCAAGCTCTCCAGCCACCCATCAGTTCCACCTATCAAACGTCCAGCAGCTTTGATGGATCCCACCTTCAATCCTCATCCATTGTCCAAAGACACTGGACTGTTTCCAGCCGTTCATCAGGTGGACCCCATAGCTGAGCTCATGCCTCCATCACCGTCCGCAGCAACTGCTGTTGAAGAACGTCCCAAATGATGGCAGATTGTCATCAACCAGCTTCACATCCACCGTCCATCAAGATGGCCCCATCAAGTCCAGCAAGTGAAGGACCATCATCTCCACCATGGCAGCAAGAGAGGAGCTCTCTCTCTCTCTCTCTCTCTCTCTCTCTCTCTCTCTCTCTCTCTCTTCCAACACATGTGTAAGGCTTGAAATTGCCTCCTCATCATCCAAGCCTCACTCCAAGCCCAAACCTAAAAGAAAAGTTTGCTTTAGGCTTGGAGTGACACCTAGGATTGGAGTACTTTTCTTGCCACATGTCACTCCAAGCCTAACTCCATTCCCAAACCTAAAGAAACTTTTGGAGTGCCACCTAGGCTTGGGAGCTTCTCATGAGGCTATAAAAGAAGCTCATCTCCCTCTCATTGTCATCATCCCATCCCATCCAAGAGTTCTCTCTTCTTTAGTCTTCTCTTCTTTCTTTTGTAGTGTAGAGTAGTGTAGAATTTTCTTTCTTAGTGAGTTTTAGTCTTCCCTTGTAGCATGGTTGGCTAAACCTCTAGCTAAGGCTAGGGGTGAAGCCTTTGAAGAAATTTGCAAGCTTTGGTTCTTTTGGTCCAACATTGTGTGGTGTAAATGTTGGAGTTCGCTTTGGTTGATTGGTTCGGTTATCCACCTCGGCAGACGCTATTGTTGTGCAAGCCCTTTGATCCATCGTCGACTCCGGGCACGTTGGATGCTTGGGATCCCTTGTACACCAATTAGTTAGTTCATGATCGATAAAGTCCCTTGATTCATCGTCGACTCCGGGCACGTTGGATGCTTTGGATTCCCTACGATCATCGAGCTAGTGCAGGTAAAGTCATCGATCTGTAAAATCCCTTGATCCATTGTAGACTCCGGGCACATTGGATGCTTTGGATTCCTTGCGATCGATAGACGAGATCTTAACAGTTAGATCGGTCAATCAAAGCCTCCTATCTTGTAAGTATGCATCTGATCATATGAATTGTGATCTTATCGGTTGACTTGTTGGCAAAGTTGTTGATCTGTACAATTCTTTGATCCATTGTCGACTCCGGGCATAGTGGATGCTTGGAATTCCCTGCGATCAACTAACGAGTGCTTCATGGTCAAATCAATCGGTCCAGATCACTATCTTTTATGAAATATGCAAATGGTTTAACTGTTTCATCTTCCGATTGGAATGAATCTTTATTCAATTCCAGTTAAGTTATAGTTGGACCAATAAATCAAATCTTGTGAATGAATCAAAGGTGGATCCCTGATGCTTTAGCCCCTTTTCTATTTTTATCTTTCACCACACACAACTTGCTCCACTCTTGTGGATTAAACCAGATTTCATCTCACTCACCTAAACTAATTCCTCTAAGCGTTCTTAACCCCAATCCCTGTGGATCGACCTCGGTCTTACCGAGTATTTTACTACTTCGCTACCTGCACTTGGGTGTGCAATCTTCGGATTGTAGTAGGGTCATTTTGAGTGAGAATGGCACTCACTTGCTCATTTAAGAAGGCCTTTTGCTGCACATTATATTTGCATTTAGTTGTGCATAGGTCCTTTAGAAACTTGGCATAAGAGGGGATTTGTTTAATGGCATCAAGCAAGGGAATGTTTATCTTAACTTGTTCGAAAATCTCTAAAATATCATGAGAGTTTGGAAGAGATTTTGGAGCAGCCAATCTCGAGGTGAATGGTGCTACAAGCTTATAAATGCATTCCTTTTCTTGTGGGGCTAAGTTGGATCTGTCCTTATCCTCAGAATTCACCGGATCATTAGGCTTGTCGGCCTTCACCGGAATAGATTTGTCAATTTGTTTACCACTTCTAGGAGTGGCGATGGATTTGGCTTGCTCCATATGTTGGTTTAAGGTATCAGGAATGCTTACTTCATGTACTTGCTTTGGATTGGGCTGAGGTTGGGCCGAAAAAGTCCCTTCCCTAGCATTCAAGCGTCCCTTACTCTCATCAACCGAGACTCTAAGCTCTTGGAACATTTGCTGATTCTTTTGATTAATTTGCGTTTGCCCTTGTATAAACGCTTTTAAAGTTTCCTCCATTGAGACTTGAGGTGGGGCCATATTTTGCATGGGTGGCCCTCCTTAAGAGTTGGTAGGATTGCCCATGGGAGCATTCTTCCAACTGAAATTTGGGTGGTTCTTCCAAGTAGAATTGTACGTATTACCCACCGGTCCATTGAAAGGCCATTGATAACCATATGTGGCATTTGCATGTTCATGTAATACCTCTTGAAATGCAGGAATTGTAGGACAATCTTGCGTAGCGTGTAAGTTGGTGAAATAAATCCCACTTATGGTCTCAATAGCTTCATTGGACTTTGGAACTCCACTCTTATTAAGTTCCATGGCCTTGATCTTCCTTGTGAGGTTGGCTAACCTTGCATTCACATCGTCTTCCTCCTTGAGGATATAGATCCCTCCTTTCTCTTTCTCTTGAGTAGGCTTGGGGTTATTGGATTTATCCGAGGTATCCCAAGATTGGGCATTCTCGGCCAACATATCCAAATAACTCCAAGCTTCATCTGGGTTTTTGCTCATGAACTCGCCATTGCACATCATCTCTACAAATTGGCGCATATTGGAACTTAATCCATCGTTGACGAAGTTTATAATTAGCCAACTCTCGTAGCCATGATGTGGGCAAGCAAGTAGGAGGTCCTTAAACCTTTCCCAATATTGGAAGAAAGATTCACCCTCTTTAGCCGAAAAATTCATTATGGCTCTTCGAAGGGTGTTCGTTTTATGAGCCGGGAAGAACTTTTTTAAGAATTCCTAGGTCATCTCGTTCCATTACCCTATTGAATGTGGTCTAAGCGAATGAAGCCAAGTCTTAGCTCTTTCTTTTAATGAAAAGAGAAAGAGTTTAAGTTTAATGGTATCTTCTGAAACATTAGTGTATTGCAAGGTGGCCACCACTTCTTCAAATTTCTTTAAATGCAAATATGGGCTGTCAGAGTCTAGCCCATGGAACTTTGGTATAAGTTGAATTACACCCGACTTTATATCAATGTTTCCCCCGATTGGTGGTAAAACCATGCAAGAGGGTGTAGTTCCACGGGCCGGTTGTAGGTAATCTCGTAGTGATCTCATTGGAGGAACGTTATGTACCTCATTCTCTCCTACTCCCTCTTGATTTGCGTTTATTGTTGGACTAGGGGGGAGGATTCCTTAAAGGTGTTTGATCCCTATTCCCCAAACTATCACTATGTTCTACAGATTTTCAGATTCTTCTATGAATGGAGAGTGGTCCAACTAGAACACCTTTAGATTGGAGACGATTGTTGTGGTCTCGTTCCCAACGGGACATAAACCACAAAATCCAAAATCTAAACTAATCCCAAATCCTAAAATCTGAAAAATAAAAATCAAAAACTAAAAGAGTTCTAGTTTGAAGGATATTACCGAATTGCTTGAATTAAAAGAACTTCCTACAAAACAAAATAAACTTTGTTAGTTCTAAAATTCAGAAAAGAAACTAATCCTAAGAAAACAATAAATCCTAACTACTTCTACTCTATAGCCACTAAAACAATTTAGAAACATTATCTAAATTCCCCGGCAACGGTGCCAAAAACTTGTTCGCTCGCCTCAAGTGCAAGGCTGCGATGTAGTAATAAATCTCGGTAAGACCAAGGTCGATCCACAGGGAATTAGAGAACACGTTCTAAGTTATTCCAGCAACTAGGATTGCAATGATTAAGGGATTCAATAGAGGGAATTATGCTAAAATAGTAACTTAAGCAAAACAGTAATTAAATGCACTAAAGCTTTCAAGGATCCACTTGTAGTAATCCCATGTCAATCCAATCAATCCAAGCATGATACATAACTAGATTTGAAGTCCTATCTCTCATCTAGTTGGAAGATAAAGCATTAAACACATTCAATCCCACTCAAGTTGAACTTCCAAGTTCTAGTCCCATTCAACACATATAGAATTCGAAATCATAGCCTTCAGAGTAACAGCCATGCCTATGGACTATGGCATGCTCAAGGGTTACCATAATTCGAATATAATCAAGCAAAACATGATAATCTCAGAGAATTGCGAGGAATCCATGTCTAGAGCACATGAACTCTCATAAAACGTTTAAAACTATCAATTTTATAAGAACTAAAATATCAAAATTTGAACTTGAAGTAGAACTACTTGAACTAAACTAAATCAAACATGAAATTGGCTATAAGCTTCACCTCTCAGCCTTAGCTGAGAGATTCTAGTCAAGCATTGTCATACTATAACTAGAACTCATAAAAGAAAACTAGAAAACATTAAAACTCAGAGTTTGGAGGGTTGCATGTTCGCTCGCCTCAAGTGTAAGGCTGCGATGTAGTAATAAAACTCGGTAAGACCGAGGTCGATCCACAGGGAAATAGAAACAACTTCCAAAACACTCCAGCAACTCAATTTTTGGAAGAAAATCAGATTCAATTGAGTGTTTAATTAAAACAGCAACTTAATGAAAAATCAGGGATATAAAGTACTAAGGCATTCAAGGATCCACTTGCAGCAATCCTATGTCAATTCAGTCAATCCAAATAGAGAACACAACTAGATTTGAAGTCCTATCTCTCATCTAGTTGGAAAATAAAGCATTCACACACATTCAATCCAAATCAAGTTGAACTTCCAAGTTCTAGTCCATTCAATCAATGTAGAAATCAAAACTATAGCCTGCGGAGTAACAGCCATGCCTATGGACTATGGCCTGCTCAAGGATTACTATAATTCGAATCTAAACAAGCAACCTGTGATAATCTCAGAGAATTGCAAGGAATTCATGTCCTGGGCACATGAACTCTTATAAAACATCTCAAACTACCACTTAAAGAACTAGAACATGAGAAAGATTCAAACTTGAATTAAAAGGTACTTGAATTAAACTGAAATCAACATAGAATTAGCTACAAGCTTCACCTCTCAGCCTTAGCTGAGAGGTTCTAGCCGAGCATAGTCATGCTACAACTAAAAACTCTGAATAAAAGCATAGAAAATAGAAAACCAGAAGTTGGAGAGTTGCAGACGCTCCACGCTCGCTTCCTCTCTCCAAAACCACGTTCCTTCCCTTCTAAGATGATCTAGGAAGAGCCCCTAGGTGTCCTTTTATAGCAAGAAACCTCCCTTGCGTCGGAATCTGCGAAAGGTTACGCAGTGCGCAGCGTTTTTCGGAGTCCTGATTTAGAAAGAACTCTTCTTACGCAGGGCCGACCGGTCATGACCGGTCGGACTGGGCTTTTAAACATTCCAGGGAGCACAGCCGACCGGTCATGACCGGTCGGACTGCTCTGTCCATTGATCCAGCAAGTGTAGCCGACCGGTCATGACCGGTCGGACCAAACTGTCTATCTTCCAGTGTGCATGGCCGACCGGTCATGACCGGTCGGCTTGTCTTCAATATGATCAGCCTTCATGGCCGACCGGTCAAGACCGGTCGGCCTTCTTCCATTTGCTTATTCTTCCTTTCTTTTTCTCCTTTTTCTTCTTTTCTCTCTTCTCCTTGCTTTCTTCTTTCTTTGGTCTTCTTTCATCTTTCATCCAATGGCTCCAAAGGCTTCTTTTAATCCCTAATTGAATGAAGTCCGCTCTCATTCCCTATAATCACAAAACATGTGTTAGATAGGCCTTTAAGTCATGAAAATCATGCAAACCATGTCATGTAATGGGCAATGCAATGTATAAATTGGAGGTTCAACACACCCCCCAACCAGCTTTTTGCTAGTCCCGAGCAAAACATGCGTGAAACAATTTCAAACCTCCAAACCCAACTCTCCTTCAGAACCCATGATTCTATCCATTCCAAGGTGTATAAGTATAAAATTTGAAAAAATTAGATGATAGAAGCTGAAACCTTGGACTCTCAAAACATAAAAGGTGTCTGTGTTCGCTCGCCTCAAGTGTAAGGCTGCGATGTAGTAATAAATCTCGGTAAGACCGAGGTCGATCCACAGGCAAAGAGTAACAGCTTCCTAATTACTCCAGCAACTCAGTTTAATAGAGTAAATTTCAAATTCAATGGGATGTTTAATTTAAAACAATAACTTAGTGAAAAATCAGAGATATAATGTACTAAGGCTTTCAAGGATCCACTTGTAGCAATCCTATGTCAATTCAGTCAATCCAAGTAGAGAACACAACTAGATTTGAAGTCCTATCTCTCATCTGGTTGGAAAATAAAGCATTCACACACATTCATCCAATTCAAGTTGAACTTCCAAGTTCAAGTCCATTCAATCAATGTAGAATTCAAATTCATAGCCTGCGGAGTAACAGCCATGCCTATGGACTATGGCCTGCTCAAGGATTACTATAATTCGAATCTAAACAAGCAACCTGTGATAATCTCAGAGAATTAGAAGGAATTCATGTCCGGAGCACATAAACTCAGATAAGACATCTCAAACTACCACCTATTGGACTGAAACATAAGAAAAATCAACTTTGAATTGAAAAATACTTAAATCAAACTGAAATTAACATAGAACTGGCTACAAGCTTCACCTCTCAGCCTTAGCTGAGAGGTTTTAGCCGAGCATAGTCATGCTACAACTAAAAACTCAAAAATAAAGCATAAAACTAGAAAAACCCGAAGATAGATGTTGCAGACGCTCCACAGTCGCCTTCAGCCTCCAAACTCACGTTCCTTCTCTTCTCTGATATCTTAGGGAGAGCCCCTAGGTACCCTTTTATAGCAACAAGCCCCCCCTTGCGTCGGATTCTGCGAAAGCCTTAGCATTGCGCAGTGAAATTCGGAGTCCCAATTTAGAAAGGAGTCTTCTTACACAGGGCCGACCGGTCGTGACCGGTCGGACTAGTTTTTCAAACCATCCAGGGAGTCCAGCGTGCCTACCCGACCGGTCATGACCGGTCGGGCATTGTTTCTGCTTTGGCCAGTGTACACAGCCGACCGGTCATGACCGGTCGGACATTGTTGTCCAACTTCCAGCATTCATCCAGTGCACATGGCCGACCGGTCATGACCGGTCGGCCCCAATGCAATGTGGCCAGCCTTCATTCAGTGTTCATGGCCGACCGGTCATGACCGGTCGGCCTCTCTTCTACTTGATTCCTTTGATGTGGCTGACCGGTCGGACGACCGGTCAGCCTTGTATTTCTTCATCTTCTTTTCTCTCTCTTTCTTCTTCTTTCCTTGATCCATCTTAGGACTTCCTCCAATGTCTTCAAATATCCCTTGTTACGCTCCAATTGGACGAAATCCGCTCTCATCCCTAAAATCACAAAAACACGTGTTAGTTGGGCCTTTAACCCATGAAAATCATGCAAACTAAGTAGTGTAATGGGCAATGCAATGTATAAATTGGAGGTTCAACAGTCTGCATGAAATTCCCGCTGACTGATTGATAAATAGAAGAATTCGAACAAATTCAACCTAGTGTGTATAGTGAGAGTTCATCTCATGAATTCCTGGGATCATCTTCTTCATAGATTAAGTAAACCAATGATTTTAAAATGCACAGAGCAGCATCAAGCCTATGACAGGAATTTGCCTTATCGTCCTTCCGACGGCTTTCACACTACGTCCCATTTCCGGCTTTGGTTACGGTCCGACCATCCCCCGGTTGGTAATAGGTAGCCCTTTTCGAAATTTTCCACCATTTTTCTTTCCTTCCCGATTTCATCCTTTCTTTCCTTTTTCTTTTAAATTAGATAGGATTTTTAGAAATCCATATCTTCTGTTATTTTCCCATGGACAAGGATGGACAAAATACCCCGGCTTGGCTGCTCAACACCTATAAACCAAAGTCTAGCTAATCCACAAATCACATAAACCTGTCACTCATGAAAATCGTGTAATGTGAACTTGGTGTAAAGGTGTTCAAATTTTCTATCAATCACAACAATAGGGGAATTAACATATAAAGCCATTATGTTGGAAGAAATTCAAGACTACAACATCACACACTTCGTTTCTCCTCCTCTTCTACTCATAGCCTCTTAAATGTATAGAAACAAAATTTTCTAAAAGAGTTTTGAGATGTTAGAAAATTCGAAAAAATTTTGTGCATATGAAGCTCGAAATGTTGCAATATGCTAGATGAGGGATCTCATCTCACCCCCCAACCAAATCTTGCATTGTCCTCAATGTAAAAAGATAGTTAGTTAGCATGAACATGAGAACAATGGTAAAATATGAGAGAGTGTGTTATAGGCAAAATGGTGGAGATAAGATTTCACGCGGAAATGCCCATTTCGCCCTCGAGATGATCTGATCAAGAGTCGCAGAACGGGTAAGGGTGGAGTACGGCTTCGACTCTCGAGATCGTATGCTCGGGAGTCGAAGAATGGATAAGAGCGGGACGTCCATTCGACTCTCGAGATTATCTGATCGAGAGTCGAATATTGGATAAGTGCGGGACGTCCATTCGACTCTCGAGCTCACCTGATCAGGAGTCATAGATTGAAAAATACGGAGCAGCTATTCGCAAGTCTCGAGTCTTCATAACCGATAGTCAAATACGGCAAAGCTCGATCCGCGAACAGACCTTCTCACAAGTCGTTGAAAGACGTCACATCTAAAGTATGTACTTGGACTCGCGACCACATTCTAACCTGCGAGTAGCTTTCCTGCAGTGATATCTCTTAGCTTTCAGTACTAGCACCCGATTCCCGTCGAGCAGCTTCTCCAATCCCTCTGCGACACGAAGCAGGGCTACAACCAGTTCGGTGGTTTCCGTCTTACGAGCGTCTCCTTCCTTTTCGGAGGCTATGACTCCAACTACGGGCGTCTCCTTCCTTTTCAGAGGCTATGACTCCAACTACGGGCGTCTCCTTCCTTTTCGGAAGCTATGATTCCAACTACGGCTTCCAGCCAGATTTCAAGGGATTACCATCAAGGGGCGTGATTGTTGAAATAAGTCATTGGGTTGGATCTGACTAAAAAGATAGGATCTTATCCCACGAAATCAGCTAATTCTCAGTATCGTATGCGACATCAACGGGATTTCGACATCTCACGTAACAAATTGGATTGCTTCAGATCTATATAAAGGGGTGGCTCCATTAAGAGCAGGTACGCACACAACATCCAATCTGGGTCCCGTTTCGCTTGGTTTCTCTTCTTACTGTGGCCTAACTTAAGCATCGGAGGGCTGACGGCTGGTCCCTAGCCACCCTTATTTGCTGTCTTGCTTCAGGTCTGGTGGTGGAAATCTCTACTGGAGTGAAGGAGGACAGCCAGAGGATCTCGTTACAAAATCTGACATCAACAGTTTGGCGCCGTCTGTGGGAACGACTTGATCATCAAAATCAATCGTGCTAACCACCGATAAAAATCCTTCAACGATGCCTCCTAAAAAGGCTGTTCATCCTTCAACTTCAAGGCAGGCACTACTTCCGCCTGATGAGACGGAATCTGTACCTGTCCTCCCACCTGCTCCAACGAATATCCCTCAAGGAGCCCCAAATATACCAACAACAAATCCATTGTTGGAGGCCTCTGGAAATCAAGATGATGTCCTACGTTTCCTCGGAAACACTCTCCTAACTTTAAACGCCGGAGTTCAGGCGCTGTCAAATCGGCTAGATCAACACTTCCCCGAACCGCAAAAACAACCCTCCGGAGGGTTGCCACCGCAATCCATACCGGTAGGTTCCAGACATTCTATGGACGAACCACAGGTCCCGCCACTCGGCGGCCATCCCCCTGTACCGTCTCCACATTCCATACATTCCAGTTCGTCTCGACAACCTCAACCGCAAGGCTCCACCGCCGAAACATCTAGCTATACCCTACCATGGGAAGGGGATCTCAAAAGAATCCAAGATCGTTTTGATGTCATGGAACAGCGATACCAGGCAAATCGGCCATCTGCCGTCATGGCGGCGATACACCAATCTGAATCTCCCTTCGCCAGCGAGGTCATGGAAGCCCCATTACCCAGAAAGTATCGAGCGCCTGTTATCACTCCGTACACAGGAATTGGCGACCCTCTGGAACATCTGGAAACATATAGGTCCCTCATGGAGTTGGAGGGACATGGTTCAGAAATCATGTGTAGGGCTTTTCCCCTAACGTTGAAGGATGCAGCTCGTACGTGGTTCCGGGGGTTAAAGCCCCGTTCCATCAGTTCCTTTTCCCAGTTATCAGAGATATTCCTTTCTCAATTCATGGGGAGTATTCGCATTAAGAAGCCAGCCTCCCATCTGATGAATCTGAAACAGCAGCATGGGGAGACGATAAAGGAGTTCACAGTACGATTCACTGCCGAAGCCGTTCAAACTGAGGGTTACACTGAAGAAAAGGGTCTTACAGCCCTCATTGCCGGAATAACAAGCGAGAAATTCAGGTTTGCCTTAGATAAAAGCCCGCCGAAAACTATGGCAGAATTCCAAGCCAAAGCTCAGAAATATATCAATGCAGAAGAAGTCGCATTGACACGCCATGGAGTACAGAGTAAGAAGCGCAAGCCAGAAGGAACTTCTTCTACAGATAAGAAATACCGTAGTGACCAGCGCGATCGTTCTCCCAAGAAGCCTTACTCTGGTAAATATCATAATTACACTCCTCTCAATCAGTCTCCTGAAAAGGTTCTAATGGAGATTAAACACAAGCCATATGTGAAGTGGCCTGCAAAGATCAAATCCGATCCCGAGAAGAGGGACAAGAGCAAGTTCTGTTACTTTCACAAAGATCATGGGCATAGGACCCAGGACTGCATCTCTTTACGAGACCATATCGAAGCCCTTATTCGAAAAGGCCATCTCCAGGATTATGTTGCTCGTAAAAATCGATCACCAGAAAGGGCGAAGACCTCATCTCGCCAAAAGGAACCACCTCATCATCAAACCGACCAGGAGGACGCCGAGCCCACGGGAGAAATTCGCACTATCGTCGGGGGACCAGCTTGCGGGGGTGACTCTCAAGCTTCAAGAAAGGCATACGCTCGAAAGGCGTCCAAAGAACCCCAGCAGATCTATTGGCTGGAACAAGCGTCTAACTCATCGAAAGCTAGCCATCCTCCAATTTCTTTCACCCTCGAAGATGCAGCGGGAATTCACTTCCCTCATGAAGATTCCATCGTAGTCACATTGAAGGTATCAAATTATCTAACTCATCGAATTATGGTGGATACAGGTAGCTCAGCCGATATTCTGTATTTGGAGGCTTTCGACAAGATGGCACTTGCCAGAAACCTCCTTAAGCCAGTATCGACCCCCCTTGTCGGCTTTGAAGGAGAGGTAGTAACACCTGAAGGAAGTATCGATCTCCCAGTTACTTTTGGGGAGAGTCCAGCGAAGACCACCGTCTTCGTAAATTTCCTCGTTGTGGATCGAAAATCAGCATATAACGCCATTTTGGGGCGGCTGTCTCTAACTAAGGTTGGAGCGGCCTTGCACCCTTCATATTTATGTGTTAAATTTCCTACCCCAAATGGCATCGGGGTCGTGCGAGGAAGTCAGCAAGAGGCTCGGTCTTGTTACCAGATAGCCCTCCAAGATCGAAAGAAGGCTCAAGCGACACCCGTCATGGAGATAGCTCAAGGATCACCCGACGATCCCTCAACCACCTCGTTGGATCTGAGAGAGAATGCTCTGAAGTCGGGAACTCCGGGGGAGGAAACAATGGCAATCCACTTGTCCGAAGATGACCCATCTAAGATCGTGTGCATCGGGTCCTCCTTGACCACTGTCCATCGTGAAAATTTGATCTGTTTCCTCACCGAATACAAGGATGTGTTTGCTTGGTCTCATAAAGATATGCCAGGCATCGATGCTGATGTCATCGCACATCGTCTCAATATTGACCCGAAGCATAAACCCGTACATCAGCGTCGACGTGCCTTTACTGCAGAAAGACAAATGGCAATCAAAACTGAAGTTGAGAAGCTGCTCGCGGCTAATTTCATAAAGGAAGTTGACTACCCAGCGTGGGTCGCAAACGTAGTTCTCGTCCGAAAAACTAATGGCAAATGGAGGATGTGCGTCGACAATTCAGATTTGAACAAAGCATGTCCCAAAGATAGCTTTCCGACACCACGGATCGACCAGTTGGTCGACTCAACAGCTGGACATGCTCTCCTCAGCTTTATGGATGCTTATTCTGGTTACAACCAGATTATGATGCATCCACCTGATAGCCAGCATACTGCCTTCGTCACAGATCGAGGACTATATTGCTACCAGGTAATGCCGTTCGGTCTTAAAAATGCAGGGGCCACTTATCAACGTCTTGTCAACAAAATGTTCGCTGCTCAAATCGGTAGGAATATGGAAGTGTATGTTGACGATATGCTCGTGAAAAGCATCGTTGAAGATAACCACATTTCAGATCTTCGAGAAGCCTTTGATCTGATGAGGAAGTATCAAATGAAGTTAAACCCGGAAAAATGTGCGTTTGGAGTGTCTGCAGGGAAATTTCTTGGGTTCATGGTTGGCCAGCGTGGAATTGAGGCAAATCCTGAAAAGATTAAAGCATTAATAGAGATGAAATCCCCTGTTACTCTGAAGGACGTTCAGCGTCTGGCAGGTCGCATCGCATCATTGAACAGGTTCATCTCGCGAGCATCTGACAAGTGCTTGCCCTTCTTCAAACTCCTTCGTGCAACGGCCAAATCTGATTGGAAGTGGACACCTCAGTGTGAAGAAGCTTTCCAACAACTGAAGCAATACATGAGCGCTCCCCCCATTTTATCTAAGCCTGTAGCACATGAGCAACTCATTCTTTATTTATCTGTGTCTTCCACGGCCGTTAGCGCCGCTTTAATAAGGGAAGATTCCGGGGTGCAAAGGCCCGTTTATTATATCAGTCGAGCAATGGTTGATGCAGAAACTAGGTATTCTGATATGGAGAAACTGGCCCTAGCCGTAATCACGGCAGCTCGAAAACTGCGACCATACTTTCAAGCCCATGCTATTTTAGTACCAACAAATCATCCACTATGACAAGTCCTTCAAAAACCTGAGGCTTCCGGGCGCTTAACTAAATGGGCGGTCGAGATCAGTGAGCATGATATCTCATTCTGTCCTAGGACCGCAGTCAAGGGCCAGGCCGTGGCTGACTTCATTGCCGAATTTACATATTCTTCTGAAGATAATGTCACGACCAGCGACCAGCCTCCTTGGTCGCTCTTCGTGGATGGGTCGTCACGGGCCACTGGCAGTGGAGCGGGTCTGATTTTAGTGGCTCCCGACGGGTCGCATTTTCAATACGCTCTGCGTTTCAAATCACGCGTCTCCAATAACGAAGCAGAATATGAGGCTCTAATTGTTGGCCTCGAACTGGCCATTGTCTTCGCAGTCCAGAATTTGATAATTCATAGCGACTCCCAGCTCATTGTCAATCAAGTTCTTGGTGAATTCGAAGCCAAAGAAGAAAGAATGGCCTTATACAAGTCTCGTGTCCTCATCCTGCTCGCCAAACTGAAGACTTATAAAATAATTCATATCCCTCGCGAGCAGAACCAACTTGCCGATTCCTTGGCAAAACTCGCTTCTGCGCCGGAATCGGAGTTATCACATTCAATCCCCATCGAGCACTGTCAGAACTTGAGTATCGACCAAGTGACTCTCGAGCAAGTTATATCGGTACAATCGTCTCCATGCTGGATGGATCCTATCATCCTTTATCTTAGAGATGGATACCTACCAGAAGACAAGAAAGCTGCAAGACAAATTCGGCTTCGAGCTGCCAGGTACACCTTGCAAGATGGAATATTGTTGCGAAAAAGCTTCTCCTTGCCTTATTTAAGGTGTCTTCATCCAGAAGAAGCACTTCGTGTTCTAGATGAAGTACACCACGGGGCATGTGGTAACCATCCCAGGGGGCGATCCCTAGCATATAAAGCGATGAGGCAAGGATATTATTGGCCTACTATGAAAGCGGACGCCATCGAATTTTCTAAAAAATGCGACAAGTGTCAACGATATCTGCCTTTACCTCGTGTACCGTCTGAGCAGATGACCCCAGTTGATAGCCCTTGGCCTTTTGCTCAATGGGGGATCGATATCATTGGGCCCTTACCTATGGGAAAGGGACAGAATAGGTTCGCGATCGTGGCGGTTGATTATTTCACTAAATGGGCCGAGGCAGAACCATTAGCCAAGATTACTGAAAAACAAACTACTAAGTTTATATGGAGAAATATCATATGTCGTTTCGGACTTCCTCATACTATAATTACTGATAACGGAACCCAGTTCGACAACGCAGCCTTTGATGAATTTTGCAACAAATGGAAGATACGTAATCTTCGCACTTCTCCATATCATCCTCAGGCGAATGGGCAGGTCGAGGCAGTGAACAAGATCATAAAGCATCATTTAAAGACCAAGCTAGGTGAATGTAAAGGGGTGTGGCCAGAACTTCTGCCAGAGGTATTATGGGCCTATAGAACCACGGCTCGTACATCAACAGGTGAAACTCCTTTCTCTTTAGCATTTGGTGTTGATGCAGTGGTACCGGTGGAAATTCAAGTGCCCTCATATCGGATCGAGCAGTATGATCCCGCAAGCAATCAGGAAAACCTCCGACTTCATCTCGATCTCTTGGAAGAACGAAGAAATGCTTCCCAAGTACGAGTGGCAGCATATCAACAACGTATTGCTCGTTATCGGAATGCGAAGGTTAGACCTAGATCCTTCCAGCCCGGAGATTTGGTCCTAAGGCAAAATCTTGGAGTTCCTGCTCGTTCATTGGATCCGAATTGGGAAGGCCCGTATCGGGTTATTAGGGTTGTGAGACCCGGTACTTATTATCTTGAAGACATGCAAGGGAAGCCTGTACGTCGCCCTTGGCACGTGGAGCATTTGCTACGATACTACCCCTAGATTCGATGTAGTTTTATTACAACGTTTTATGAATAAAGTGAAAGATATCTTTTGGCCGCTACTCTATTTATATGGACCTGAATAGCCCTGAAGAGTGCTTACACATCCTCTTGGCCAATTGCCTACCTTTGGTAGGACTGAAATTGTTACTAGTTGGTCGCTTCTCCATTTACATGGACCTGAATAACCCCGAAGAGAATAGATACCATCTCTTGACCAACCTTCTGCCCTTGGTAGAATCAAAATCTCAATCGATAGATCAGTCTATCTCAACGCGGACACGGTCTCACGACCCCCGGATTGAGTCTAATTCATTTTTTCATGAGTTAGTTACTCGCGATTGGTGAGAGGAGGGATCGCACTCCGGAATGCGAGCACCGCAGCTCGTGCTCAAATTAGGGGGTCGGAGTCATATACCCTAATCGCGAGCACCGTAGCTCGGGCTCGAATCGCAGTCGTACAACTTAATTGCGAGCACCACAGCTCGCGCTCGAATATGTGGTCATACACCCTAAATGCGAGCAGCGCAGCTCATGCTCGAATTAAAGGGTCACATCTCTGATGAATCCATTCAAAGCAAAAAATGAAAGATGAAGAGAGAACAGCAACAAAACAGTAACACTTCCAAAAATATCTTTTCATTGATAATTAGATGATTACAGATACATGATCGCAGATACAAGAGAGAAGAAAATAAAAGGAAATCAATCGCTTGGAGGAGCCACGCTCTCGACCTCAGGGCCCATTTCAGGAGCCCCTCCAGCCTGCGTGGCTTCAGTCACCTCGTTCTCGGCAGCAGCTTGCTCTTCTGCAGCTATGATGGTCGCGACTCGACCGAATTCCCCCATATCGAAGGATGGGATCATTCGTTGCACTACTCTTAGTGCAAAGTCTCGACCAGCATCGTATGACTCATATCGTTCATCGTCATACAGCTGCGAAGTCCGGAACTCAGAAACTGCCCGAGCACCTTCCTCCGAGAGCATTTTTACAAGGGCGACTCTCTCCTCGTCCCAGTGGATCGAGTCGTCCTTAAGCTGCGCAAGAGCGGTGCGCTCCCTAGTCAAGTTGTCGTAGGCCTCCTTGAGCTGCGACCTGGCCCCCGCGAATTGCTCCTCTAACGAGATCTTGTCCTGCTGGAAGATCTCCCTCTCTCTCTCAGCCTTCTCCTTCAGACCCGTGAGCTTCACGTAGTCTGAGTCCAAGGCCTGATACCTGTCGGTCAAGACTTGGATCTTCTCGATGAGGATCTTTTTCTCCTCATCTCTCTTCGAGATCACCGCCTCACGAGCCTTGAGCAGTTGATCTCTTCCTTGAACTGCCTTTTCCAAGGCAGTCCTCTTTCCCTCAGCCTCCTCTATCGTGCGACGGGCGGCAACGATATCACGCCTCGTTCGCAGAATAAGATCTAAACCCTGCAAAAGAGATGAAAAATGTAAGAGTATTCTGGAACGTAATAACTGATCGTAGCAGGTCTTGACGAAGTCTTACCTGAACCATCCTCACCCCCGCTTCAAGGATAAGGTTCTCAGGACTTGGCTCGGGAAGAGAGCCAAAGGCGTGAGGCGGGACGTTCTCGAACAAAAATTTACATACAGGATGAAGGTGGCGGGGAATAGAGTACGTCCCGCTCCTAGACGGTTGGGCAACGACCAACCCGGCCTGCTCGCGAGGTGGAGGCATTGACTCGCGAGCAGGTCCCTGCTCAGCAGCCGGGACCAATTCGCGAGCAGGAGGTGGCTCTTGAGGCTCTACCTGCTCTCGAGCCTCTTCGGCTGGGGGGCAGCCGGACCCCACCCCATCTGGGGAATTATCAGCAATGTTAATCACTGGTGGCCCAGGTGCGACCACCAGTGAAGGAATAGTGGGCCCAGCTGGGGCCCCCGCCATGCTCGTGGGAAGGGCAGGCTGATCGCTGCCCGTGCAGATGGAAGATTGAGAAGGTTCGGCAGGGGTTCTCTTCTGCCTTTTGGAGCCTGTGCCCTTCAGTCGGGGCAGTAGGCCTCTCTTCTCTCCAGCCTTTGTCATTTCAACTTCTCTTCTGGATATGAGGCCTGCTGCTGCAAGTCGCGAAGGGGACAAGCAAGCCTCGATATGCCTATCTCCGACAGGCACCTTGTACACCTTGACAATCTTCTCGTTGATCCCTCCTTTCAGATTCGGTTTTCTCAAGGCCGGGATACCTACGAGCACAAACGGGGGTCAAACGAAGAAAAACCCTAAAAAACCTTTCTGGGGAAATTGCACAATGCGGGATTGTCTACCTTCACAGAAAAATCGGGTCACTCCTGGACCCCTGAAGGAGGCAGACTCCCAGCTCCCGGAAGCATAGAACCACCGCTTCCTCCAGCCGGGATAGTTCGAGGAGGGCTTCCCCAACACGAAATTATCCCGGTGCCAATAACACAAATAATACCAGCCTTCGCTGGAGGGAGCTTTCTTCAGACGAAACATACGGAGGAACTCCTCCGCCGTGAGTTCCCCGTTGCCAGCCTGAGCCCAAAGGGCAAAGGAGCCCAGAACCACCCTCCACCCGTTCACAATGAGTTGCCCAGGGGCAATCTTGTAACACCGGAGTACATCGCGAACGAAGGGATGGAGGGGAAGGCGTACCCCCAGGATAAGCTGATACTCATAAAATGCTACGCATCCTGGGGGGGGGGAGTCGGGTGTTTCTCCACCTCCGGGCAAGCGGAGGGTTACTGAGTCGGGGATCAGGTATCTCTCTCGTAGCTCAGCCAGCCTGTCCTCTGATAAAATGGAAGGATATCCGGCTGCTGTGTATCTCCCTGCCGGAACCCTTGCACTGCTGGAGGCAGAGAATTCCGGAGTGGCATCACCAAGAGGGACAGTGGTCTCGTCAGAGTTCCCAGCCATGAGATAAAAATAAAAGAAGAAAAAAGAAGTAATACCAAAAACTGAAAAGAAAATGAACACCGGAGGAAGAAGAAGAATGGAAAGAACTGCAGGTCCCTTTCGAAAAAGCTTCTGTAGAAAATCAAAGAAATGGCGGACTCCGTACATTTATAGGCAATCATTCCGCCGTATCTGATGGCACGTGGCAGTCCCTCTCTTGACACAGCGCTCGAGCAGGCACGCCCATTAACTCCTCATACATGTGGCGAGCGCCCCTTCATTTTCCATCAGCGAAAAGACTGCGGAAAGCTGGCGCTCATTAATTTCAGCCCATCATGTGGGGTGCCGTTCTCGATGAAAGCAGCGGGCGGTTTCGTGTGATAGTGAGCTAAGTCCTTTCCTTAAGAATTCTTAGCGGCAAGGACTTGGGGGGCATCTGTTATAGGCAAAATGGTGGAGATAAGATTTCACGCGGAAATGCCCATTTCGCCCTCGAGATGATCTGATCAAGAGTCGCAGAACGGGTAAGGGTGGAGTACGGCTTCGACTCTCGAGATCGTATGCTCGGGAGTCGAAGAATGGATAAGAGCGGGACGTCCATTCGACTCTCGAGATTATCTGATCGAGAGTCGAATATTGGATAAGTGCGGGACGTCCATTCGACTCTCGAGCTCACCTGATCAGGAGTCATAGATTGAAAAATATGGAGCAGCTATTCGCAAGTCTCGAGTCTTCATAACCGATAGTCAAATACGGCAAAGCTCGATCCACGAACAGACCTTCTCACAAGTCGTTGAAAGACGTCACATCTAAAGTATGTACTTGGACTCGCGACCACATTCTAACCTGCGAGTAGCTTTCCTGCGGTAATATCTCTTAGCTTTCAGTACTAGCACCCGATTCCCGTCGAGCAGCTTCTCCAATCCCTCTGCGACACCAAGCAGGGCTACAACCAGTTCGGTGGTTTCCGTCTTACGGGCGTCTCCTTCCTTTTCGGAGGCTATGACTCCAACTACGGGCGTCTCCTTCCTTTTCGGAGGCTATGACTCCAACTACGGGCGTCTCCTTCCTTTTCGGAAGCTATGATTCCAACTACGGCTTCCAGCTGGATTTCAAGGGATTACCATCAAGGGGCGTGATTGTTGAAATAAGTCATTGGGTTGGATCTGACTAAAAAGATAGGATCTTATCCCACGAAATCAGCGAATTCTCAGTATCGTATGCGACATCAACGGGATTTCGACATCTCACGTAACAAATTGGATTGCTTCAGATCTATATAAAGGGGTGGCTCCATTAAGAGCAGGTACGCACACAACATCCAATCTGGGTCCCGTTTCGCTTGGTTTCTCTTCTTACTGTGGCCTAACTTAAGCATCGGAGGGCTGACGGCTGGTCCCCAGCCACCCTTATTTGCTGTCTTGCTTCAGGTCTGGTGGTGGAAATCTCTGCTGGAGTGAAGGAGGATAGCCAGAGGATCTCGTTACAAAATCTGACATCAACAGAGTGCGAATCAACAGTACCTGAGAGAGCTATCATGGAGGTCTGCAATTCCAACAACTAAATCCTACTAAAACAGTAAAACAAAACTAAACCTACCTATGCTATACCTCCATCAGACTAGGAGATCAATCATCCTGATAGACGGGATCATTCAGGGAGATGGACATGTCCTCTGAATAAAATTTCTCAACAAATGGTTTAAGGCGTTGTCCATTAACTTTGAAACAGTCACCATTCACTGCATTCTCAATCTCAACAGCCCCATGAGGAAAAACTTCTTTAACAATATATGGGCCGGTCCATCGAGATCGTAATTTTCCCGGAAAAAGATGAAGTCAGGCATTATACAAGAGCACTTTCTGTCCTTCATGGAAAGATTTCCTTAAAATGTGCTTGTCATGAAAGTCCTTCATCTTGCTCTTGTAAATTCTCGAATTCTCATATGCATCGTTCCGGATCTCATCAAGCTCATTTAATTGAAGTTTGCGAAGCGAGCTAGCTTTGTCTATGTCAAAATTTAGGGCCCGAATTGCCCAATAGGCTTTGTGTTCTATCTCCACAGGCAAGTGGCAAGCTTTCCCATAGACAAGTCTATAAGGGGACATTCCAATGGGTGTCTTGTAGGCAGTACAGTGAGCCCAAAGTGCATCATCTAATCGTAGGGACCAATCCTTGCGATCCGGTCTCACCGTCTTTTCTAAAATCTGCTTGATTTCCCTATTGGAGATTTCAGCTTGTCCACTTGTTTGTGGGTGGTATGGGGTACTCACTTTGTGCCTAATACCATATTTCTTCATCAAAGTTTCAAAAGGTCTATTGCAAAAGTGAGAACCACCATCACTAATAATGGCTCGAGGTGTCCCAAATCTAGAAAGTATATTTTCTTTGAGAAACTTGAGAACCGTACGATGATCGTTGGTTCTACATGGGATAGCCTCTATCCATTTAGACACATAGTCTACGGCAAGCAGAATATAGACATGTCCAAAAGATGAGAGGAATGTCCCATGAAATCGATGCCCCAACAGTCAAAGACTTCAAGATGTTGAATTGGGGTGAGGGGCATCATATTTCGACGGGATAATCCTCCTAACTTCTGGCAACGCTCGCAAGCTTTGCAAAATTCATGGGTGTCCTTAAATAACGTGGGCCAATAAAAACCACACTGCAGAATTTTTACAGTTGTTTTCTTGGCTGAAAAATGACCCCCACATGCTTGATCATGACAAAAGGATATGACTGAATTATATTCATCATCGGGGACGCATCTCCTTATAATTTGGTCTGGGCAATATTTAAACAATAGAGGTTCATCCCAGAAAAATCTGCGCACTTCCCTTAGAAATTTACGTTTGTCTTGCGCAGTCCAATGAGTCGGCATCGCACCTGTGGAAAGATAATTGGCTATATCAGCGTACCATGGTGGATGCGTAGCAACAAAGAGTTGCTCATCAGGGAATGAGTCCTCAATAGGTGACTCGTCAATGGAATTTGGTAGGACTAGACGGGATAAATGATCCGCCACCACATTTTCTACCCCCTTCTTATCTTTGATCTCCAAATAGAATTCTTGAAGGAGTAGGATCCATCTTAGCAAACGGGGCTTAGCATCCTTCTTGGAAAGAAGGTATTTCAGCGCCGCATGATCTGTATAAACAATAACTTTGGATCCTATTAAATATGGCCTGAATTTGTCCAAGGCAAAAATGACAGCTAGGAGCTCTTTCTCCGTAGTCGAATAGATAACTTGGGCAGGATTCAAGGTCCTACTTGCGTAGTAGATGACATGGGGCTTTTTATCCTTCTTTTGGCCTAACACCGCCCCAATAGCAAAATCGCTTGCATCGCACATCAACTCAAAAGGAGTGGACCAATCTGGTGGTTGCATGATAGGAGCAGTTGTTAACATGTCTTTTAGCTTTGAAAAAGCTAATTGACATTCGGCACTCCACTCAAATTGGTTTTCCTTTTGTAGAAGGTTGCATAAAGGCCTTGAGATGTGACTAAAGTCCTTTATAAACCTTCGATAGAAACTGGCGTGTCCAAGGAAGGACCGCACATCGCGTATGCTTTTGGGTGGTGGTAGATTGGAAATTATATCAATTTTCGTCCGGTCTACTTCTATTCCATTGGACGAGATGATGTGTCCAAGGACTATTCCTCTTTGTACCATGAAATGGCATTTTTCCCAGTTTAATACAAGTTGTTTTTCCTCACACCTCCTCAAGACCAACTTCAAGTGCTCGAGACACTCATCAAAAGTACAACCAAAAACAGAAAAGTCATCCATGAACACCTCAAGAAACTCACCCACCATGTCCGAGAAAATACTCAACATGCATCGTTGGAATGTGGCGGGTGCATTGCATAACCCGAATGGCATCCTTCGGTAAGCGAAGGTACCAAACGGGCATGTAAATGTGGTTTTCTCTTGGTCTTCCGGAGCTATCTCAATTTGGTTGTATCCGGAATAGCCATCTAGGAAGCAATAATAGGGATGGCCTACCAACCTCTCCAAGATTTGATCCATAAATGGGAGAGGGAAGTGGTCTTTCCTAGTAACCGTGTTGAGCTTCCTATAATCAATGCACATACGCCAACCGGTAGTCACCCTAGTCGGTATAAGCTCGTTGTTGGTGTTTTCGATGATGGTAATACCGGATTTCTTGGGGACAACTTGGGTGGGGCTCACCCATTGGCTATCTGCGATGGGGTAGATGATACCCACATCCAATAGCTTTAACACCTCGGCTTTGACAACCTCCATCATGTTTGGATTTAGCCTTCTTTGAGGTTGTCTAGATGTTTTTGCATTTTCCTCAAGGTGTATACGGTGAGTGCAAACCGAAGGATCTATCCCTTTGAGATCCGCTATTGTCCAACCTATGGCTTTCCGATGTTCTTTGAGTAGCTCAATCAACTTGAGCTCTTGGTCTTTCTCTAGGTGGGAGGCAATGACAACTGGGAACGTTTCCTCTTGACCCAAATATACGTATTTAAGCTCAGATGGCAGCGGTTTGAGGTCAAGCTTTGGTGGTTTGATGTTAGACGGTAGAGGCCTTGATATGGTTGGTGGCAATTTTTCAAAGTGGTGCCTCCACCAGCTAGTATCAACTACCGGTCTTTCTGTATTTAATGCCCGCACAATCTCACTACTGATGGGATCTTCGGAATCCATGATATGTGCTAAGCATGTCTCCAAGCTTTCTAGTGGTTCAAGTTGGAGGAGTTCTTCTTCTTCAAAAGTTTCGAGCATGTTCACATCGAAGAACTCATCATCATCGACATCCCTATGTCTTTTGCCCAAATGAAACACATTTACCTCTAGTGTCATGTTTCCAAAAGATATTTGCATCACCCCATTCCAGCAATTGATGATTGCGTTTGATGTGGCAAGGAATGGGCGGCCTAATATCACCGGTATTTGGGTGCTAGCATCCAAAACCGGTTGTGTGTCCAAGACTATAAAATCTACCGGGTAGTAGAATTTGTCAACTTGGACTAGAACATCCTCAACTATCCCCCTTGGTACACGGATAGATCTATCAGCGAGTTGCAATGTGGTTTTGGTGGGTTTTAATTCACCAAGGCCCAATTACTCATATACCGAGTATGGGATCAAGTTTACACTCGCCCCCAAGTCTAACAAGGCACATTCAATCCGGTAGTTTCCAATGATACATGAGACTGTGGGACTACCGGGATCTTTGAATTTTGGGGGAGTCTTTTGAGTGAGGATGGCACTAACTTGCTCAGTTAAGAAGGCCTTTTGCTGCACATTATATTTGCGTTTTGTTGTGCATAGGTCTTTTAGAAACTTGGCATAAGAGGGAATTTGTTTGATGGCATCAAGCAAAGGGATATTGATCTTGACTTGTCTGAAAATCTCTAGAATATCTTGAGAATTTGGGAGAGATTTTGGGGCAACCAATCTCGATGGGAATGGTGCTATGGGCTGGTAAATGCGTTCCGGTTGTTGTGGGGCTAAGTTAGATCCATTTTCATCCTCAGAACTTACCGGATCATTAGGCTCATCGGCCTTCACCGGAATAGTTTTGTCAATTTGTTTACCACTTCTAAGGGTGGTAATGGATTTAGCTTGCTCCATGTTTTGGTTGGAAGGATTAGGGATGCTTACTTCATGTACTTGCTTAGGATTGGGCTGAGGTTGGGCCGGAAAGGTCCCTTCCCTAGCATTCAAGCGTCCCTTAATCTCATCAACCGAGACTTTCAGCTCTTGGAACAATTGCTGATTTGATTCATTTATTTGCGCTTGCCCTTGCATAAACGCTCTCAAGGTATCCTCCAATGAGAATTGAGGTGGGGCCATATTTTGCATGGGTGGCCCTCTTTGGGAGTTGGTAGGATTGCCCGTTGGGGCATTCTTCCAACTGAAATTCGGGTGGTTCTTCCAACTCTCATTGTACGTATTACCTACCGGTCCATTGAAGGGCCGTTGATAACCATATGTGGCATTGGCTGTCTCTTGCAGCACTTCCTTAAATGCAGGAATTGTGGGACAATCTTGCGTGGCGTGTAAGTCGGTGAGACAAATCCCACATGTGGTTTCAACAGCTTCCTTGGACTTGGAAACTCCATTTTTGCTAAGTTCCATGGCCTCAACCTTCCTTGTGAGGTTGGCTATCCTTGCATTTACGTCGTCTTCCTCTTTAAGGACATATATCCCTCCTTTCTCTTGAGTAGGCTTGGGGTTCTTGGGTTTATCCGAGGTATCCCAAGATTGGGCGTTTTCAGCCAACATGTCCAAGTAACTCCAAGCATCATCTGGATTTTTACTCATAAACTCGCCATTGCACATCATTTCCACAAATTGGCGCATATTAGAACTTAATCCATCATTGAAAAAATTTATAATTCGCCAACTCTCATAGACATGATGTGGGCAAGCAAGCAGGAGTTCCTTAAATCTTTCCCAACATTGAAAGAATGATTCACCCTCTTTAGCTGAGAAATTCATTATGGCCCTTCGAAGAGTGTTTGTTTTATGAGCCGGGAAGAACTTTTTCAAGAATTCCCGGTTCATCTCAACCCATGACCCAATCGAATATGGTCTAAGAGAGTGAAGCCAATCTTTGGCTCTTTCTTTTAAAGTGAAGGGAAAAAGTTTAAGTCTGATTGTATCCCCAGAAACATTGGGATAATGCAAGGTGGCCAACACTTCTTCGAATTCTTGCAAGTGTAAGTATGGGCGGTCAGAGTCTAGCCCATGGAATTTAGGTAAAAGTTGGATTACTCCCGGTTTTATGTCAAGGGTCCCACCGTTAGCTGGTAGAACTATGCAAGAAGGTGTAATTGTACGAGCAGGTTGTAGGTAATCCCGTAGTGATCTCATTGGAGGAACATTATGTACCTCATTCTCTCCTACTCCTTCCTGATTTGCGTTTGTGGTTGGAGTAGGGGGGGAGGATTCCTTAAGGGTGTTTGATCCATACTCCCCAAACTTTCACAATGCTCTTGATAATTCCGGACTCGTCTATGGACTGACAAAGGTCCAACTAAACCACCTTCAGATTGGAGACGATTTGAATGGTTACGTTCCCAACGGGACATAAACCACTCAACCAGAAACTGAAACTAATCCTATTCTAGAAAACTAAAATCTGAAACTGAAAGAAAATTCTGCAGAAGCTAAGTTAGAAGGGTATCACCTGATGCGCTTGAACTAGAGAAAGAACTCCTACAAAACAGAAAAACTTGTTAGTTCTAAGAAAATCAAAAAGCCTAACTATTTCTACTTCTACAGCTGCTGAAATTATTTGAAAACTGTTATCTAATTTCCCCGGCAGCGGCGCCAAAAACTTGTTCGCTCGCCTCAAGTGTAAGGCTGCGATGTAGTAATAAATCTCGGTAAGACCGAGGTCGATCCACAGGGAAAGAGTAACAGCTTCCTAATTACTCCAGCAACTCAGTTTAATAGAGTAAATTTCAAATTCAATGGGATGTTTAATTAAAACAATAACTTAGTGAAAAATCAGAGATATAATGTACTAAGGCTTTCAAGGATCCACTTGTAGCAATCCTATGTCAATTCAGTCAATCCAAGTAGAGAACACAACTAGATTTGAAGTCCTATCTCTCATCTAGTTGGAAAATAAAGCATTCACACACATTCATCCAATTCAAGTTGAACTTCCAAGTTCAAGTCCATTCAATCAATGTAGAATTCAAATTCATAGCCTGCGGAGTAACAGCCATGCCTATGGACTATGGCCTGCTCAAGGATTACTATAATTCGAATCTAAACAAGCAACCTGTGATAATCTCAGAGAATTAAAAGGAATTCATGTCCGGAGCACATAAACTCAGATAAGACATCTCAAACTACCACCTATTGGACTGAAACATAAGAAAAATCAACTTTGAATTGAAAAATACTTAAATCAAACTGAAATTAACATAGAACTGGCTACAAGCTTCACCTCTCAGCCTTAGCTGAGAGGTTTTAGCCGAGCATAGTCATGCTCAAAGCATAAAACTAGAAAAACCCGAAGATAGATGTTGCAGACGCTCCACAGTCGCCTTCAGCCTCCAAACTCACGTTCCTTCTCTTCTCTGATACCTTAGGGAGAGCCCCTAGGTACCCTTTTATAGCAACAAGCCCCCCCTTGCATCGGATTCTGCGAAAGCCTTCGCATTGCGCAGTGAAATTCGGAGTCCCAATTTAGAAAGGAGTCTTCTTACGCAGGGCCGACCGGTCGTGACCGGTCGGACTAGTTTTTCAAACCATCCAGGGAGTCCAGCGTGCCTACCCGACCGGTCATGACCGGTCGGGCATTGTTTCTGCTTTGGCCAGTGTACACAGCCGACCGGTCATGACCGGTCGGACACTGTTGTCCAACTTCCAGCATTCATCCAGTGCACATGGCCGACCGTTCATGACCGGTCGGCCCCAATGCAATGTGGCCAGCCTTCATTCAGTGTTCATGGCCGACCGGTCATGACCGGTCGGCCTCTCTTCTACTTGATTCCTTTGATGTGGCTGACCGGTCGGACGACCGGTCAGCCTTGTATTTCTTCATCTTCTTTTCTCTCTCTTTCTTCTTCTTTCCTTGATCCATCTTAGGACTTCCTCCAATGTCTTCAAATATCCCTTGTTACGCTCCAATTGGACGAAGTCCGCTCTCATCCCTAAAATCACAAAAACACGTGTTAGTTGGGCCTTTAACCCATGAAAATCATGCAAACTAAGTAGTGTAATGGGCAATGCAATGTATAAATTGGAGGTTCAACAGTCTGCATGAAATTCCCGCTGACTGATTGATAAATAGAAGAATTCGAACAAATTCAACCTAGTGTGTATAGTGAGAGTTCATCTCATGAATTCCTGGGATCATCTTCTTCATAGATTAAGTAAACCAATGATTTTAAAATGCACAGAGCAGCATCAAGCCTATGACAGGAATTTGCCTTACCGTCCTTCCGACGACTTTCACACTACGTCCCATTTCCGGCTTTGGTTACGGTCCGACCATCCCCCGGTTGGTAATAGGTAGCCCTTTTCAGAATTTTCCACCATTTTTCTTTCCTTCCCGATTTCATCCTTTCTTTCCTTTTTCTTTTAAATTAGATAGGATTTTTAGAAATCCATATCTTTTGTTATTTTCCCATGGACAAGGATGGACAAAATACCCCGGCTTGGCTGCTCAACACCTTTAAATCAAAGTCTAGCTAATCCACAAATCATATAAACCTTTCAACTCATGAAGATCGTGTAATGTGAACTAGGTGTAAAAAGTGTTCAAATTTTCTATCAATCATAACAATAGGGGAATTAACATATAAAACCATTATGTTGGGAGAAATTCAAGACTACAACATCACACACTTCGTATCTCCTCTTCTTATACTCAAAGCATCTCAAATGTATAGAAATAAGATTTTCTAAAAGAGTTTTGAGATGTTAGAAAATTCGAAAAAAATTTCCGCATATGAAGCTCGAAATGTTGCAATATGCTAGATGAGGGAGCTCATCTCACCCCCCAACCAATTCTTGCATTGTCCTCAATGTAAAAGATATGCAATTAGTAAGGACATGAGAGCAATGGTAAAAAATGGGAGAGTGAGAATCAATAGTACCCGAGAGAGCGATCGTGGAAGTCTTCAACTCAACAACTAAAACCTACTAAAATAGTAAAACTTAAAGAAAACCTACCTATGCTATACCTCCATCAGACTAGGAGATCAATCATCCTGATAGACAGGATCATTCAGAGTGATGGACATGTCCTCTCAATCAAATTTCTCAAAAAATGGTTTAAGGCGTTGTCCATTAACTTTAAAACAGTTACCATTTGTTGCATTTTCAATCTCGACAGCCCCATGAGGAAAAATTTCTTTGATAATATATGGGCCGGTCCATCGAGATCGTAATTTTCCCGGAAAAAGATGAAGTCGGGAATTATACAAGAGTACTTTCTGGCCTTCATGGAAAGATTTCTTGAAGATGTGTTTGTCATGGAAAGCCTTCATTTTACTCTTGTAAATTCTCGAGTTCTCATATGCATCGTTCCGGATTTCATCAAGCTCATTTAATTGGAGTTTGCGAAGCGAGCTAGCCTTGTCTATGTCAAAATTTAAAGCCCGAATTGCCCAATAGGCTTTGTGTTCTATCTCCACGGGCAAGTGGCAAGCTTTCCCATAGACAAGTCTATAAAGGGACATTCTAATGGGTGTCTTGTAGGCGGTACGGTGAGCCCAAAGTGCATCATCTAATCTTAGGGACCAATCCTTGCGATCTGGTCTCACCGTCTTTTCCAAAATCTGCTTGATTTCCCTATTGGAGATTTCAGCTTGCCCACTTGTTTGTGGGTGGTATGGGGTACTCACTTTATGCCTAATACCATATTTCTTCATTAAAGTTTCGAAAGGTCTATTGCAAAAGTGAGAACCACCATCACTAATGATGGCTTGAGGCGTCCCAAATCTAGAAAGTATGTTTTCTTTGAGGAACTTGAGAATCGTACGATGATCGTTGGTTCTACATGGGATAGCCTCTATCCATTTAGACACATAGTCTACGGCAAGCAAAATATAGACATGTCCAAAAGAAGAGGGGAATGGTCCCATGGCGAATGAAATCAATGCCCCAACAGTCAAAGACTTCAAGATGTTGAATTGGGGTGAGAGGCATCATATTTTGACGGGATAATCCTCCTAACTTCTGGCAGCGCTCGCATGCTTTGCAAAACTCGTGGGTGTCCTTAAATAGCGTGGGCCAATAAAAACCACACTGCAGAATTTTTGCAGTTGTTTTCTTGGCTGAAAAATGACCCCCACATGCTTGATTATGACAAAAGGAGATGACTGAATTGTGTTCATCATCAGGGACACATCTCCTTATGATTTGGTCTGGGCAATATTTAAACAATAGAGGTTCATCCCAGAAAAATCTGCGCACTTCCCTTAGAAATTTACGTTTGTCTTGCGCAGTCCAATGAATTGGCATCGCACCTGTGGAAAGATAATTGGCTATATCAGCGTACCATGGTGGATGCATAGCAACAAAGAGTTGCTCATTAGGGAATGAGTCCTCAATAGGTGACTCGTCAATGGAGTTTGGTAGGACTATGCGAGATAGATGATCCGCCACCACATTTTCTACCCCCTTCTTGTCTTTGATTTCCAAGTCGAATTCTTAAAGGAGTAGGATCCATCTAAGCAAACGGGGCTTAGCATCCTTCCTAGAAAGAAGGTATTTCAGCGCAGCATGATCCGTATAAACAATGACTTTGGATCCTATTAAGTATGGCCTGAATTTGTCCAAGGCAAAAATGACAGCTAGGAGCTTTTTCTCCGTAGTCGAATAATTAACTTGGGCAGGATTCAAGGTCCTACTTGCGTAGTAGATAACATGGGGCTTTTTATCCTTCTTTTGGCCTAACACCGCCCCAATAGCAAAGTCGCTCACATCGCACATCAACTCAAAAGGAATGGACCAATCTGGTGGTTGCATGATAGGAGCGGTTGTCAACATGTCTTTTAGCTTTGAAAAAGCTAATTGAAATTCGGCACTCCACTCAAATTGGTTCTCCTTTTGTAGAAGGTTGCATAAAGGCCTTGAGATATGACTAAAATCCTTTATAAACCTTCGATAGAAACCGGCGTGTCCAAGGAAGGACCGCACATCGCGTATGCTTTTGGGTGGTGGTAGATTGGAAATTATGTCAATTTTTGCCCTGTCTACCTCTATTCCATTGGACGAGATGATATGTCCAAGGACTATTCCTCTTTGTACCATGAAATGGCACTTTTCCCAGTTTAATACAAGTTGCTTCTCCTCACATCTCATCAAGACCAACTTTAAGTGCTTGAGGCACTCATCAAATGTACAACCAAAAACAGAAAATTCGTCCATGAATACCTCAAGAAATTCACCCACCATGTCTGAGAAAATACTCAACATGCATCATTGGAATGTGGCGGGTGCATTGCATAACCCGAATGGCATCCTTCGGTAAGCGAAGGTACCAAACGGGCATGTAAATGTGGTTTTCACTTGGTCTTCCGGAGCTATCTCAATTTGGTTGTATCCGGAATAGCCATCTAGGAAGCAATAATAGGGATGGCCTGCCAACCTCTCCAAAATTTGATCCATAAATGGGAGAGGGAAGTGGTCTTTCCTAGTAACCGTGTTGAGCTTCCTATAATCAATGCACATACGCCAACCGGTGGTCACCCTAGTCGGTATAAGCTCGTTGTTGGCGTTTTCAATGATGGTAATACCGGATTTCTTGGGGACAACTTGGGTAGGACTCACCCATTGGCTATCTGAGATGGGGTAGATAATACCCACATCCAATAGCTTCAACACCTCGGCTTTGACAACCTCCATCATGTTTGGATTTAGCCGTCTTTGAGGTTGTCTAGTCGTTTTTGCATTTTCTTCAAGGTGTATTCGGTGAGTACAAACCGAAGGATCTATCCCTTTGAGATCCGCTATTGTCCAACCTATGGCTTCCCTATGTTCTTTGAGTAACTCAATCAACTTGAGCTCTTGTTCCTTCTCAAGGTGGGAGGCAATGACAACCGGGAACGTTTCCTCTTGACCCAAATATACGTATTTAAGCTCGGATGGCAATGGTTTGAGGTCAAGCTTCGGTGGTTTGATGTTAGACGGTAGAGGCCTTGATGTGGTTGGTGGTAATTTCTCAAAATGGGGCCTCCACCGGCTAATGTCAACTACTGGTCTTTCTATATTTAATGCCTGCACAATCTCACTAATGATGGGGTCTTCAGAATCCATGAAATGTGCTAAGCATGTCTCCAAGCTTTCTAGTGGTTCAAGTTGGAGGAGTTCTTCTTCTTCAAAAGTTTCAAGCATGTTTACTTCGAAGAACTCATCATCATCTACATCCCTATGTCTTTTGCCCAAGTGAAACACATTCACCTCTAGTGTCATGTTTTCAAAAGATAGTTGCATCACCCCATTCCGGTAATTGATGATTGCGTTTGATGTGGCAAGGAATGGGCGACCTAATATTAACGTTATTTGGGTGCTAGCATCCAAAACCGGTTGTGTGTCCAAGACGATAAAATCTACTGGGTAGTAGAACTTGTCAACTTGGACTAGAACATCCTCAACTATCCCCCTCGGTACACGGATAGATCTATCAGCGAGTTGCAACGTGGTTTTGGTGGGTTTCAATTCACCAAGACCCAATTGCTCATATACCGAGTATGGGATCAAGTTCACACTCGCCCCCAAATCTAACAAGGCACGTTCAATCCGGTAGTCTCCAATGATACATGAGACGGTGGGAGTACCGGGATCTTTAAATTTTGGGGGGGTCTTTTGAGTGAGGATGGCACTCACTTGCTCAATTAAGAAGGCCTTTTGCTGCACATTATATTTGCGTTTTGTTGTGCATAGATCTTTTAGAAACTTGGCATAAGAGGGGATTTGTTTGATGGCATCAAGCAAAGGGATATTAATCTTGACTTGTCTGAAAATCTCTAGAATATCATGAGAATTTGGGAGAGATTTTGGGGCAACCAATCTCGAAGGGAATGGTGCTACGGGCTTGTAAATGCGTTCCGGTTGTTGTGGGTCTAAGTTAGATCCATCTTCATCCTCAGAATTTACCGGATCATTAGGTTCATCGGCCTTCACCGGAATAGTTTTGTCAATTTGTTTACCACTTCTAAGGGTGGTGATGGATTTAGCTTGCTCCATGTTTTGGTTGGAAGGATTAGGGATGCTCACTTCATGTACTTGCTTTGGATTGGGCTGAGGTTGGGCTGGAAAGGTCCCTTCCCTAGCATTCAAGCGTCCCTTAATCTCATCAACCGAGACTTTAAGCTCTTGGAACATTTGCTGATTTGATTGATTTATTTGCGCTTGCCCTTGCATAAACGCTTTCAAGGTATCCTCCAATGAGAATTGAGGTGGGGCCATATTTTGCATGGGTGGCCCTCTTTGGGAGTTGGTGGGATTGCCCTTAGGAGCATTCTTCCAACTGAAATTTGGGTGGTTCTTCCAACTCTCATTGTACGTATTACCTACCGGTCCATTGAAGGGCCGTTGATAACCATATGTGGCATTGGCTGTCTCATGTAGCACTTCCTGAAACGCAGGAATTGTGGGACAATCTTGCGTAGTGTTTAAGTCGGTGAGGCAGATCCCACATATGGTTTCAACAGCTTCTTTGGACTTGGAAACTCCACTTTTACTAAGTTCCCTGGCCTCAACCTTCCTTGTGAGGTTGGCTATCCTTGCATTCACATCGTCTTCCTCCTTAAGGACATAGATCCCTCCTTTCTCTTGAGTGGGCTTGGAGTTATTGGGTTTATCCGATGTATCCCAAGATTGGGCATTTTCAGCCAACATGTCCAAGTAATTCCAAGCCTCATCTGGATTTTTACTCATAAACTCGCCATTGCACATCATCTCCACAAATTGGCGCATATTGGAACTTAATCTATCATTAAAAAAGTTTATAATTCGCCAACTCTCATAGCCATGATGTGGGCAAGCAAGCAGGAGTTCCTTAAATCTTTCCCAACATTGAAAAAAAGATTCACCTTCTTTAGCCGAGAAATTCATTATGGCCCTTCGCAGGGTGTTCGTTTTATGAGCCGGGAAGAACTTTTTCAAGAATTCCCGGTTCATCTCAACCCATGACCTAATCGAGTGTGGTCTAAGAGAGTGAAGCCAATCTTTGGCTCTTTCTTTCAAAGTGAAGGGAAAAAGTTTAAGTCTGATAGTATCCTCGGAAACATTTGGGTAATGCAAGGTGGCCAACACTTCTTCGAATTCTTGCAAGTGTAAATATGGGCGGTCAGAGTCTAACCCATGGAACTTTGGTAAGAGTTGAATTACACCTGGTTTTATGTCAAAGTTTCCACCGTTTGCTGGTAGAACCACACAAGAAGGTGTAATTGCTCGGGCAGGTTGTAGGTAGTCTCGTAGTGATCTCATTGGAGGAACATTCTGTACCTCATTCTCTCCTACTCCTTCCTGATTTGCGTGTGTAGTTGGAGTAGGGGGGGGAGGATTCCTTACAGGTGTTTGTTCCATACTCCCCAAACTTTCACAATGCTCTTGGTAATTCCGGACTCGTCTATGGACTGACAATGGTCCAACTAGACCACCTTCAGATTGGAGACGATTTGAGTGATTACGTTCCCAACGGGACATAAACCACTCAACCGAAAATAAAAACTAATCCTAACCTAGAAAACTGAAATCTGAAATTAATCTGAGAAAACTAAGTTAGAAAGGTATCACCTGATGCGCTTGAACTTGGAGAAGAATTCCTACAAAACAGAAAACTTTGTTAGTTCTAAAAAAACAGAAAAACCTATCTACTTCTACAGCCACTGAACTATTTGAAAACCGTTATCTAAGTCCCCGGCAACGGCGCCAAAAACTTGTTCGCTCGCCTCAAGTGTAAGGCTGTGATGTAGTAATAAAACTCGGTAAGACCGAGGTCGATCCACAGGGAAATAGAAACAACTTCCAAAACACTCCAGCAACTCAATTTTTAGAAGAAAATCAGATTCAATTGAGTGTTTAATTAAAACAACAACTTAATGAAAAATCATGGATATAAAGTACTAAGGCATTCAAGGATCCACTTGCAGCAATCCTATGTCAATTCAGTCAATCCAAATAGAGAACACAACTAGATTTGAAGTCCTATCTCTCATCTAGTTGGAAAATAAAGCATTCACACACATTCAATCCAAATCAAGTTGAACTTCCAAGTTCTAGTCCATTCAATCAATGTAGAAATCAAAACTATAGCCTGCGGAGTAACAGCCATGCCTATGGACTATGGCCTGCTCAAGGATTACTATAATTCGAATCTAAACAAGCAACCTGTGATAATCTCAGAGAATTGCAAGGAATTCATGTCCTGGGCACATGAACTCTCATAAAACATCTCAAACTACCACTTAAAGAACTAGAACATGAGAAAGATCCAAACTTGAATTAAAAGGTACTTGAATTAAACTGAAATCAACATAGAATTAGCTACAAGCTTCACCTCTCAGCCTTAGCTGAGAGGTTCTAGCCGAGCATAGTCATGCTACAACTAAAAACTTTGAATAAAAGCATAGAAAATAGAAAACCAGAAGTTGGAGAGTTGCAGACGCTCCACGCTTGCTTCCTCTCTCCAAAACCACGTTCCTTCCCTTCTAAGATGATCTAGGAAGAGCCCCTAGGTGTCCTTTTATAGCAAGAAACCTCCCTTGCGTCGGAATTTGCGAAAGGTTACGTAGTGCGCAGCGTTTTTCGGAGTCCTGATTTAGAAAGAACTCTTCTTACGCAGGGCCGACCGGTCATGACCGGTCGGACTGGGCTTTTAAACATTCCAGGGAGCACAGCCGACCGGTCATGACCGGTCGGACTGCTTTGTCCATTGATCTAGCAAGTGTAGCCGACCGGTCATGACCGGTCGGACCAAACTGTCTATCTTCCAGTGTGCATGGCCGACCGGTCATGACCGGTCGACTTGTCTTCAATATGATCAGCCTTCATGGCCGACCGGTCAAGACCGGTCGGCCTTCTTCCATTTGCTTATTCTTCCTTTCTTTTTCTCCTTTTTCTTCTTTTCTCTCTTCTCCTTGCTTTCTTCTTTCTTTGGTCTTCTTTCATCTTTCATCCAATGGCTCCAAAGGCTTCTTTTAATCCCTAATTGAATGAAGTCCGCTCTCATTCCCTATAATCACAAAACATGTGTTAGATAGGCCTTTAAGTCATGAAAATCATGCAAACCATGTCATGTAATGGGCAATGCAATGTATAACTTGGAGGTTCAACATTCCAAACGCTCCCGACTGCTTCCTTACTCTCCCACGACGTTCCTTAGCTTCCATGATCCCCTAGGAAGAGACCCTAGGTGTCCTTTTATAGTGGGGAAGCTCTGTTCCGTCGGAATCATCCAAAAGTTGCGTAAGGTTACGCATTGCACAGAAAATCGGATCAGAATTGGAAACTTTCTGTTTTAACACATGGCCGACCGGTCAGGACCAGTCGGACTGGGCTGGCCGACCGGTCGGACAGGCTTGTAGTTAGTCCAGCGTGCATTAGAGGAAGTTTCGACCCGTTGGACAACCAGTCTTGACCGGTCTGACCAGGTCGTTCCTATGTCCAGCGTTAACCAGCAGGGTGGCCGACCCATTGGCCGACCGGTCTTGACCGGTCGGACCAACCTGTCCTTTGTCCAGCAAGCTTCCAGAGTGGCCGGCAGGTCGGCCGACAGGTCAGAACCGGTCGGCCCTTGATCTTCTTTTTCTTCTTTTCTTTCTTCTCGTTTCTCCCTCTTTCTTCTTCCTTCTTTGGTCCACCTTAGGCCTTCATTTAAGGAGTCCTAAATACATTCGTTTTGGTCTCCAATTGGGTGAAGTTTGCTCTCATTCCTATAATCACAAAACATGTATTAAATGGGCCTTTTAAACATGCAAACCATGCATATAATGTGATGTAATGGGCAATCTCATGTATAAATTGGAAGTTCAACACTTGGGCATTGGATAACCCATCAACGTGAAGGATCCACATTGGCTCTGATGAGCTATCCTCAGACGAGCCCCCAACTTGTTCTGATTTCACAGGTTGTATATCTGGTGATCCAATGAATTCGGGATGAAATCTGTCTCAACTTGCCCTTTAATGGTGGTGTGCAAGCAATATTGTATATCAAACTAATCGAGCTTGATGGCCCACTTGGTGAGCCGACCAGATGTCTCTAGCTTCTGCAGAACTTGTCATAGCAGCTGATCTATCAGAACTGTTATTGAATGTGCTTGAAAGTATGGCCTCAAACGTTTGGCTGAGACAACTAGAGTTAGGGCTAGTTTCCAGATGGTTGGGTATCTAGTTCCAGCTATGAGCAGGGCTTCGCTGACATAATACATTGGCCATTGAGTGCCTCCTTCATTCCTTACCATGGCTAAGTTGACTGCAAATGGCGAGACAATTAGGTACAAAAATAACTCTTCTCCTTGCACAGGCTTGGATAACAGTGGCGACGGCCTGAGGTATGCCTTCAGCACATAAAATGCCTACTCGCACTCTTCAGTCCAGGTCGACTTCTAACTACCCCTCAACTGTTTAAGAAGGGAAGACATCTATCCGTCGCCTTGGAGATGAATCTATTCAAAGCAGCGATCCAGCCTGTGAGACGTTGTATCTCTTTGGTTGTGCTGGGAGAGTTCATCTAGATCAGAGCTCATATTTTTTCGAATTGGCTTTGATCCTGCGCTAGTGCACCATGAACCTGAGGAATTTCCCTAAGCTGACTCTAGAGCTATACACGAACGGAGCTAGTTCGAAAAGCTCACTCGACTCGGCTCATAGGGCTGAACAAACCAAGCTGACCCATTTTTTGGGGCTCTTTAAGAATTCGAACCAAGCTCAAGCCTGACCTGAACTCGATTCAGCTTAGCTCGGCTTGAATCGGGCTTGATTCAGCTCGAACTAGGCTCGCTTTGGATCGGCTCATGTACAGGCTCATATATTTAAAACATTAAATATATTATATAATATATAATATGTATTAAAAAAGTAAAAAACTAAAGTTAAATTTTAAAATAGTAAAAGGTAAAAAGTAAAAGTAAAAACCCTAAAGTTACCCCCCCCCCCCCCAATTCGAGCGCCTGCCACCTTTGATCCCTCTCTCTCAAAACCCTAGGTCGACAGGCATTCAACCGTCCAACAAGGCGGCAACAATCCCAGACTCCTGGCCAAGGCCAGCTAATCTCTCTCTCAAACCCTAGGTCGATAGGCATTCAGCAGTCCGGCAAGGCAGCAACAGTCCCAGACTCCTGGCCAAGGCCAGTTAATCTCTCTCTCTCTCTCTCTCTCTCTCTCTCTCTCTCTCTGCTCATCGCCCAACGAAAGCCGCCCTGCGATCTCCCTCTCTCCGTTCATCTACTGCCCTGTCTGACTGGCGACAGGTGACAGCCGAACTCCCTTTCTCTCTTTGCTCGTCGATTGCCCTGTTCGACAGGCGATAGCTGACCTCCCTCTCTCTCTCTCTCGCTCTCTTCGCTCACCAACCTCCTGTCCGTCAACCACCTTCCTTGTCTAATAAGGGATAACTGATTTCCCTCTCTTGTCCGACGACCCCCACTATCCGACTGTTGACCTCCCTCTCTAGCCGATGACCACCACTATCCGTTTGTCTGTCCAGCCGACCACCTCGCCCCTGTCCAACAGCCACAAGCCCGTAACTGACTAGGCAACCAGCAAAGGTATTTTACAATTATTATTTATTAATTTTAAATATTAATTATAAATTGTGAATTGTTGTAAATTGTTGTTAGTTAAATTGAATTAGTTTTAAATTGTTTTAGGAATCGTTATTAGTTGATAGAATATAGTTTTTTTAAATATTAAATATTAATTATAAATTATTTTAGGAATTTAATTTTAGAATTGGTTGAATTAATTTTAGGATAGAATTAGTTGAATTGAATTGTTATAAATTTTTGTTAGTTAGATTGAATTGTTATAAATTATTGTTAGTTGTTTCGAATTATTATAATTGTTGATTTGTTGTTCGTTGAATTGAATGAGTTTTAATTGTGATTTGTTATAAATTGTTGTTAATTGTAGACAATCAGTTGCCCATTCGAGCATTCCTATGTAACCAGGCATAGATTAGTGTTCTTTGGTGAATAGCAATACTGAAATTGTCTAATTTTGGACAGTTTAAGATTAGATAGATTGTAATGTTTTCGTTTTATTAATTTAAATGCTTGCGTCAATTTTGTTCAGTATCTCTCCTTTTCTCTCTAGATGTATTTGTTTACGTCGGATCTGGTAACAGGATCCTCTAGACGTTCACCTTCCTTCGAGCCGGCTTCCCTCCAAACCTGAAAGAATACAAGAGAAAACTAAGGGTGGCCGGCGTCCAGCTGTTGGCCCTCCGAAGCTTAAGTCAGACGGGACATGGTTGTAAAGTAAATAGCTGGATATGGGCTTAGAGATTGTGTACCTTTCTCATCTATGGGACCATCCATTTATATAGATTCAGGTGATCCAATCTATAACACAAGCTGTTAAGATCACTGCTGATTCTAGGGGATAAGGTGCTTATCTCGTTAATCCGTAGATAAGGGGATGGCCTAACAACCTTGGACGTTAACTGATTACATCTCTTGATGGAGATGCTCAGAGTTTCGGATAAGGATGAACCAAAATTAATCTGTAAAAACTGATGTTGAGAGGTAGCAATTATTCGCCTCGAAGATAACCTCGTTTAACATCCTTAAATTGGGTTGCTCGCATGTAGATATATGATCCCTTTCTACGACCACGAGCCAAGCTGCTCACATGCAGGACCTTTGTTTTGTGACCAAGGAGTAAAGTCGAACCAATTATGAGAATACCTTCATACGATGACCAGCGACCAGGCCAGCTCTCATGTTCGGGAGTGCATACCGTACTTTTACGATATGCGAGCCTCGACCATAAGGGCTCACAGATTAAACACCATAAAAAAAGGCGCTCATGGGTCTTGAATCTTTGATATCTTCGACCACCGCTTTTTTACTATAACAGATGCCCCCCAAGTCCTTGCCGTCGTGGAGTCTAAGGGAAGGACTTGCTTATCAGCATGTATAACCGCCTAATGCAGTTCTCGGAGGGGAAGCCGTACATGATTGGACTATCATTAATGAGCGCTACCTCTCCACAGCTTTTCGGCAGAGAGGAAATGAAGAGACGCCCGCCACGTATCTACGGAATTAATGATCATGCCCGTTAGACTGTTGTGCCAGACGAATGGTCGTTGCATGTCACCAAATCTTGAGAAATGATTGCTTATAAATATACGGGGCCAGCGAAATTTTTAAAATTTCATCCGAAGTTTTCAAAAATTCTTCTTCTCTCCTTGCTTCCTTCTTTTCCTCTGGTGTCCTATCCCTTCTCTGGTGTAAATCCATTCCTCCAATTTTCTCTGGTGTAACTTCGTTCTTCCTCTTTTCCTTCAAGGTATTATCCCTTTCTTTCATCCTATCTTTAAAAAAAAAATGGTGAAAGAGTCTGATGAGGAAACCGTCCCTCTAAGGGATGCTACTCTGGAATCTTCTTCCTCCAACAATGCGAGGGTTCCGGGCGGCAGATACTCTGCGTCCGGGTATCCCTCCACAATGACAGAGGAACTGCTGGACGAGTTACGGGAAAAATATCGAGTTCCCGACTCCGTCATTTTTCGGTTGCCCGAAGAGGGAAAGACTCCGGATTCACCTCCCCCTGGTTGTGTAGCCCTCTACGATTATCTCTTCATCCTTGGAGTACGCCTTCCCCTTCACCCTTTTATTCGTGATGTGCTCCGTACTTATAAGATTGCCCCCGGGCAACTTATTGCAAATGGTTGGAGTTTGGTCTTGAGTTCTTTCGTTCTTTCGGCACAAGCCGGTAATGGAGACTTAACCGCCGAGGAGTTCATTAGAATATACCAGCTCAAGAGAGCTCCCTCCAGTGAAAGCTAGTATTACTTATGTTACTGGCACCGGGATAATTTTGTTTTGGGGAAACCCTCTTCGAATTACCCCGGATGGAGGAAACGCTGGTTTTTTGCTTCCGGGAACTAGGAGTTTGAGATGGGATTCACCCCTAGGGGCCATAATGTGAGCCACTTTTTTGGCGAAGGTGGGTGAAGCTTCACTCTGCTCTGATTTATAAACAGACTTTGAATTTTTTATTTACCTGACTTGTGCTCTTGTTTGCAGGTATTCCGACCGTGGGGAAACCAAGCCTGAAGGGAGGAATCCACGAGAAGATTGTAAAAGTTTACAAATTACCAGCTCTTGATAGGCATATCAAGACCTGTCTATCAACCTCCCGACTCACAGCTGCTGGGTTGATATCTCACGAGGAGGTCGCGATGACGAACGTGGGGAGAGAATAGGGGGTTGCTGCCTCGCTTAAAGGGCACCGGCTCGAAGAGGCAAAAGAAGACATATGCCGGTCCATCTCTCCCGCCTAATCGGTCGGGTGAGCCTGCCCAAACCCCATAGCCGCATGAACCTTTCCCTGAGACTGAGGCAGCTGCGCCGGTAGTTCCTCCCGAACCACCAATTATTAATATTGCTAACAATTCCCCAAGGAATGATGGGGCGAGGTCGCGTTATCCCCCAGCTGAAGAACCTCACGAGCCAGAAGGTGCTCATGAGTTGATTCCTGCTCGCGAGCAAACTGTTGCTCAAGATGCGAGCCCTGCTAGGCTAGTTGTAGCCCAGCCCTCCGGAGTCGGGACATTTATCGTTCCCAACCATGTACACCCGATCTGTAAATTTCTTTTTGATAACATCCCCCCCCAGACCTTCGATACCCTCCCCGAACCAAGTCCTGAAGACCTCTCTCTTGATGCGGGAGTGAGGATGGTCCACGTAAAGAATGCTCCGACTTTAACTTGTGTTTGCTTTCTTCATTGTTTTTTAAATGAACATCTCATAATCCTTTGTCTCTTTGAACAAGGCCTGGATCTCATCATACGAACGAGGCGTGACATCCTCGCTGCCCGTCGTATTATAGATGAGGCTGAAGGGAAAAGGGTAGCCCTAGAGAAGGCGGTCCATGGGAGGGACCAAGTCATTAAATCTCGCGAGACCTTAATCACGAAGATGACTGAGGAAAGAAACATCCTCCTTGAAAAGGTCCAAGTCCTGACTGATATGTATCAGGCCTTGGACACAAACTTCGTCAAGCTCGCGATGATGAAGAAGAAGATAGAAAGAGGGTGAGTGAGAGAGAGAGAGAGAGATCTTTCGCCAAGATAAGATCTCACTGGAGGAGCAACTCGAGGAAAGAAGGTCGCGGCTGAAGGAAGTCAGCGACAATTTGGAGAAAGAACGCTCCACCCTTGCGCAGCTTAAAGATGACTCTATCCATTGGGAGGAGGAGAGAGTGGCCCTCGTCAAGATACTCTCCGAAGAGGGGCCCCACGCTATCATGGAGTTCCGAACTTCGCATTTTACGACAATGAAATATATGAATCGTACGATGCTGGTCACGACTTAGCACTGTGAGTAAAGCAGCGGATGTCTCCATCTTTTGACATGGGAGAGTTCAAGAAGGTCGCGGCTATCATAGCTGTAGAGGAGAGGGCGGCCGCTAAGAACAAGGTCACTGAGGTTACTCAAGCTGGAGGGGTCTCGGAAGTGGGCCCCGAGGTTAAAAGTAACGCTTCTCCTTCGACTGATTCTCAAGGATGATCATCTCCTTTCTTCTCTTTTTCTATCTTATGTAAAAAATTTCATTTTTCGTTTGTAAGCGATCTGACTATTTTAGTCAAATGGAATGAATGAGAAAAACATTTTGATACTATGGCTTGTACATTGTTTCTCCTTTTTTTTGTTTTTGTTGGTCGTATGTTGAATGCCTGAGTGCTTAACTTATGAAACAATAAGTTAGGCTCAATCCAGGGGTCTTGGTGACCATGTCCATGTAAAGATAGACTGATCTATCGATTGAGACTTTGACTCTGCCAAGGACAGAAGATTTGGCCAAGAGAATGTATGTATTCCCTTCGGGGCTATTCGGGTCCAATCAAATGGAGTAGCGACCAAAAGACAATCCATCTTTATTTGAATATCATTCAGATTTACATCGAGTTAAGGAAAATATCGGAGTCGATGCTCTACGTGCCAAGGGCGACGTAAGGGCCTTCCTTGTATATCTTCGAGATAATATGTACCTGGTCGCACAATTTTGATAACTCGGTAAGGGCCTTCCTAGTTTGGATCCAATGAGTGAGCAGGAATTCCGAGGTTCTGTCTAAGGACCAAATCGTCGAGCTAGAAAGCTCTAGGTCGAACCTTGGCGTTACGATAGCGAGAAATACGCTGTTGATGAGCTGCTGCTCGAAGTTGGGATGCGTCCCTTCTTTCTTCTAAGAGGTTGAGATGAAGCCTTAGACCTTCCTGATTACTCATGGAGTCGTACTGATCGATTCGATACGAAGGTACTTGGACTTCGACTGGGACAACTGCATCAGTGCCGAAAGTCAAAGAGAAAGGAGTTTCTCCGGTTGACGTGCGAGTTGTAGTTCTATAGGCCCATAAGACTTCCGGTAGGAGCTCTGGCCACATGCCTTTACATTTGCCGAGCTTGGTCTTTAGATGATGTTTGATGATCTTATTCACTGCTTCAACTTGCCCATTAGCCTGAGGATGATACGGGGAAGTATGAACACTTTGTATCTTCCATTTTTCGCAAAACTCTAAGAACGTAACGTTGTTGAATTGCTTTCCGTTGTCGATGATTATAGTATGGGGGAGCCCATAACGGCATATGATGTTTCTCCACATGAACCTAGTGGTCTGCTTTTCATTGATTGTGGTTAATGGTTCTGCCTCGACCCATTTGGTGAAATAATTGACTGCTACGATTGAAAACCTGTTCTGACCTTTCCCGGTGGGCAAAGGTCAGATGATATTAACTCCCCATTGGGCGAAGGGCCAGGGGCCATCCATCGGCATCATCTACTCGGATGGTACATGAGGTATTGGAGAATATCGCTGGCATTTGTCACATTTTTTGAAAAATTCGACTGCGTCTGCCTTTATAGTGGGCCAGTAGTACCCTTGCCTCATTGCTTTATATGCTAAAGAGCGTCCCTTAGGATGGTTACCACATGCCCCCTGGTGTATTTCATCAAGAACGTGGTGCGCCTCTTCCGGATGAAGACACCTTAAGTATGGTAAAGTAAAGCTTTTACGTAGTAAAATTTCATTTTCTAAGGTATACCTGGCAACACGATGACGAATTTACCGTGCAGATTTTTTATCATCTAGGAGTTACCCATCTTTGAGGTAGAGGACGATGGGGTTCATCCAACATGGGGTGTAACTACTTGCTTTGGGGTTGTTTGACTAATAATCGGAGCATGAAGATGCTCGATGGGAACAGATTGCAGTAATTCAGACTCTGGTACAGAGGCTAGCTTTGCCAAGGAATCTATGAGTTTGTTCTTCTCGCGAGGGATGTGAATTATTTCATATTTCTTCAGCTTCGCGAGCAGGATAAGTACTCGGTATTTGTATAAAGCCATTCACTCTTCTTTCTCCTCGAATTCTCCGAGCACTTGATTAACTATGAGTTGAGAGTCGCTATGAATAAGTAAACTTTGTATTGTCAGTAGATTTGCTAGTTCGAGGCCGACGATCAAAGCCTCATATTCTACTTCATTATTAGAGACGTGAGTGTCAAATCGTAAAGTATATTGAAAATGTGACCCGTTAGGAGCAATTAAAATTAAGCCGGCTCCGCTACCGGTGGCCCGTGAAGAGCCATCCATAAAAAGTGACCAGGGGGTCTGGTCGCTGGTCGCAGAATCATCGCTGGAGGAAGAATATGTGAATTCAACAATGAAATCAGTCACGGCTTGACCCTTAACCACGGTTCTTGGGCAGAATGATATACCGTGCTCACTGATCTCAATCGCCCATTTAGTCAATTGCCCTGAAACCTCAGGTTTTTGAAGGACCTGTCTTAATGGATGATTCGTAGGTACCAATATAGCGTGGGCTTGGAAATATGGTCGCAGTTTTCGAGCAGCAGTCACTAAGGCGAGAGCTAATTTCTCCACATCAGAATATTGAGTTTCGGCATCCACCATCGCTCGACTAATATAATAAACAGGCCTTTGTACCCCGGAATCTTCTCTTATTAATGTGGCGCTAACGGCTGTAGAAGACACAGATAAATAAAGAAGGAGCTACTCGTGTAAAACAGGTTTTGACAAAATAGGAGGCGCGCTCATATACTGCTTTAGTTGTTGAAATGCCTCCACGCATTGTGGAGTCCACACCCAATCAGTTTTTTCGGTAGCTCGAAGAAGCTTAAAGAAAGGAAGGCACTCATCAGAGGCACGCAAAATAAACCTGTTCAATGATGCAATGTGACCAGCCAGTCGCTGGACATCTTTGAGAGTGGACGGAGACTTCATTTCGATCAAAGCTTTTATTTTCTTGGGATTCGCCTCGATTCCTCGCTGGCCAACCATAAACCCAAGGAATTTCCTAGCGGAAACCCCGAATGCACATTTTTCTGGATTTAACTTCATCTGATACTTCCTCATCAAGTCGAAGGCTTCTCGAAGATCTGCGAGGTGGTCGTCTGCTACGACGCTTTTCAAGAGCATGTCATCAACATAAACTTCCATATTCCTACCGATTTGCGCGGCGAATATTTTATTGACCAGGCGCTGATAGGTGGCTCCTACATTCTTGAGACCAAAAGGCATTACCTTGTAACAAAATAAGCCGCGGTTAGTGATGAAGGAAGTGTGTTGACTATTTGGCGGGTGCATCATAATTTGGTTATAACCAGAGTAGGCATCCATAAAACTGAGCAGGGCATGCCCTGCTGTTGAATCAACTAACTGGTCGATGTGCGAAGTCGAAAAACTATCCTTCGGGCATGCTTTGTTCAAATCAAAGTAGTCCACGCACATTCTCCACTTGCCGTTATCTTTTTAAACAAGGACCACGTTCACGACCCATTCTGGGTAGTTAACTTCCTCAATGAAATTGACGGTTAACAACTTCTCGACCTCAGTTTTAATCACCATTTGCCTTTTTGCGATGAAGGCACATCGACACTGATGAACAGGCTTATGTTTTGGATTAACATTCAGGCGATGAACTATGACGCTGGGGTCGATACCTGGCATGTCATTATGGGGCCAAGCAAATACATCTTGATATTCAGTGACAAAATGAATCAGATTTTCCTGAGAGACATCGCTCAAAGAGGATCTAACGTAAACCTTCTTGGACGAGTTTTCTTCAAACAAGTGGATTGAGAATGTTTCTTCCCCCGGGGTACCTGATTGAAGAGCACTCTCTCTTGGGTCCAACGTTGTAGCTATCGGGGAATCCGATGAGTGTCTTGTAATCGACATAACAGGAGCTACTTGGGCTTTCTTTCGATCTTGTAAGGCGATTTCGTAACATGCTCAAGCTTCCTTTTGATTTCCTCGTACAACCCCAACTCCATTTGGAGTAGGGAATTTGATACACAGGTATAAGGGGTGTAAAGCGGCTCCTATCTTGTTGAACGAAGGTCGGCCCAAAATAGCATTGTATGCTGATCTTCGATCCACCACAAGGAAATTAACGAAGACGGTGGTTTTTGTTGGGCTTTCTCCAAAGGTGACTAGAAGGTCGATGCTTCCTTCCGATTTTACAACTTCGCCCCTGAAGCCGATGAGGGGAGTTGAGACTGGTTTGAGTAGACTTCTGGAGAGTGCCTTTTTATTGAAAGCTTCCAGGTAGAGAACATCAGCGGAGCTACCTGTATCCAGCATGATACGATGGGTTAAATAATTTGATACCTTTAATGCGACCACGATGGAGTCCTCGCGAGGGAAATGAATCCCTTCTGCATCTTCAAGAGAAAAAGAGATCGGAAGATGGCCAGGATTCGATACATCGGGCATCTTTTCCAACCAATAAATATGCTGGGGCTTCTGAGACACCTTGTGAGCGTATGCTTTTCTTGACGCTTGAGAATCTCCCCCACAAGCCGGTCCTCCAGCAATGGTCTGGATCTCACCAGTAGGTTCAGCATCTTCTTGCGAAGGATGATGTTGAGGTGACTTTTTACATTGTGATGGGGCTTCCGTCCTTTTCAGTGACCGACCCTGTCGTGCTACGTAATCCCGGAGATGACCTTTCCGAATAAGAGCTTCGATGTGATCTTTCAGAGATATACAATCTTGGGTGTTGTGCCCATGATCTTTGTGGAAATAACAAAATTTTCTCTTAACTCTTTTTTTAGGATCAGACTTGATCTTTGAAGGCCACTTCACGTAAAGCTTGTGCTTGATCTCCATTAATACTTCCTCAAGAGATTGGTTAAGGGGTGTGTAGTTATGATATTTACCAGAGTAGGTCTTCTTTGGGGAATGGTCCCGTCGATCGCACTGGTATTTCTTATCAGAAGGAGAGATTTCTTTACGCTTCTTGCCCTGTATACCGTGACGCGCCAAAGCGACTTCTTCCATATTGATGTATTTTTTAACCTTGGCTTGGAATTCTGTCATAGTTTTAGGAGGGTTTTTATCCAGGGCAAATCGAAATTTTTCGCTTGTAATTTCGACTATAAGGGCAGTGAGGCCTTTGTCTTTGATATAACCTTCAGTTTGGACGGCTTCTGCAGTGAACCGAATTGTGAACTCCTTAATTGTCTCCCTATGCTGTTGCTTCAAGTCCATTAAGTGAGATGCCGGCTTTTTGGTACGGATGCTTCCCATGAACTAAGAGAGGAAGACCTCCGATAATTGGGAGAAGGATCCGATAGACCGCAGTTGAAGGCCTCAAAACCATGTGCATGCTTCATCCTTTAGAGTTAATGAGAAAGCCCTACACATAATTTCTTAACCATATCCCTCCAGTTCCAACAGAGATTTATACGTCTCCAGATGTTCAAGGGGATCGCCGGTGCCTGTATACGCGGCGATGATAGGCGTTCGGTATTTCTTAGGCAAGGGAGCCTCTATAACCTCGCGGGTGAAGGGAGATTCAGATCGATGTTGAGCTCTTAATTGTGCATATTCTAACCCCAATTCATCACTTATTATACACGGTTTACATGTTTAAAGGACTTCTTTAATACATGATTTGTGATTGTAGGGACAAGATGGAGATTTCACTGATTCAAGGCTAAATAGAGCTCCTTACAAGCATTGAAGACCACTAGATCAGGCATGAAGGAGGACCAAAGAAAGACAAAGCAAGGAGAGAAGAGAGAAGAAGAAACAAAGAAAGAAATGAAGAAGAAAAAGGACTCAGACCCGTCGTCCGACCGGTCGGCCACGGGAGCCAGACCGGTCAAGACCGGTCGGACATCCCATTACCTGACTTGAAGGCTCACTGGACAGAGGAATTATACAGTCCGACCGGTCGTGACCGGTCGGCCAGACCAGTCCGACCGGTCAAGACCGGTCAGCCAACAGGTCGCACCCCTTTCAGAGCTTGCTGGACAGATGGACTAACAAGTCCGACCGGTCGTGACCGGTCGGCCAGGCCAGTCCGACCGGTCATCCGACCGGTCGGTCATGCAAAAACGGCAATTTCTATTTTCGGGCGCCGAAATTCTCTGCGCAAGTGCGTATCCTTACGTGAAATCTGGAAGTTTCTTACGCAATGGACACCTCCAAGCTATAAAAGGACTTCTTCCCTTCATACCAAAGGATGCTAGGACGTGGGGATTACTTGGGAGACGGATTCTACTTCAAGTTTTCTAGTTTTCTTCCTGTTTTAGTTGTTTTTTATGTTTTTGAGGCTTTTTAGTTCAAGGATGTTAGAGATGAACTAAAACCTCTTAGCTAGGGCTAAGAGGTGAAGCTTTTGATTTGTTTTTGATGGATTGATGCAACCTAGGTTTCCTTTTATGTTTTAATTGAAGAATTTTAGTTTAATATGAGTTTGAATCAAGTACTAGTTTGGTTTTACTTTGATCTCTTGATGACTCCGGGCTCATGTGATTCTTAGTGATTCTAAGCTTAGTTGCTTACCTTCTGAGCATTGTTTATGTTTGTGTAGTTCATTGATCTATCATCAACTCCGGGCATGGTAGATTCTTTGATTGCCTTGTATGCAATGGCCTGATTTTCATGTGGGAACTCATTCAACTAAAGTTCTTATCTTTTGTTATAATCTGAAATAGCTGTTTGCTGATTGATTTTGATTTAATTAGAGTTCTAATCATGAGTTGTAATCAGGTCTAGTGACAGGATTTGATGAAAGCTATGGTTCTGAATCTCAACTAGATTGGAAAGAGGCTTGGCCTATACAATTGAGTGTGCCCAAGGCCCGAGCATGGTTGTGGGAATCAAATCAATGAATGAGCAACTGTTTTAGATAATTGTTGATTTAACCACTCTATATTCCGATCGGATAGAGAAATGAATTCAACTCCGATTGAGTTATGAGAGACCTAGTTGTGTTGATGCATTGAAACTTATCAAAAGTGGATCCTTGGCGCTCTAGTGCCTTTTTAGATTGAAATTACCTCACACATTCACTGTTTAAACCCAAATCAATATTTTCCAGCTTTAGTTCTTAATAGGATCTTAATTACTAGTTGTTTTAGACAAATTCTGAGAATACCCATTCATAAATCTCTGTGGGAACGATACTCAGTCTTTCCGAATTATTACTACTTCGCAACCCTACACTTGGGGATTGAACAATCGATGGATTGATGCAAGAGCAATAGGTGGGAGGTTGGACCGATATTGCTGCTCCATAACATCGAAGCGATCCTCGATTCTTTTGAGATCTCCTTCCCAAGGTATGGTATAGCTTGAGGTTTTGACGGCAGACCCCTGAGATTGTTGTTGCCAGGAAATATTGGAGTGTATAGAATGTGGAGGAGGTACCGGGACTTGATTACCGAGTGGCATTCGATTTAAAGGAGGATTTGGTTGGGTTTGTGGCTCGCCTGCAGAATGTCTGGAAGCTACTAGTATAGGTCACACCGGCGGCCCTTCTGGAGGTTGTTGTTGTGGTTCCAGAAAGTGTTGATCAAACTGATTAGATAAGGTTTGTAGCCCGACTTTGAGAGTAAGAAGTGTGCTTCCGAGGAAACGCATAATGTCCTCTTGACTGCCTGATGCATCGTAAAATGGGTTTTGTGACGGCACGTTAAACTCTCCCGGGAGCATGCCCGCCGAAGCAATCTGAGTGACATTAGGCACCGGTTCAGTAATGTCAGGCGAAGGTAACGTCTGTCTTGAAGTGGAAGGATGAACCGTCTTTTTGGGAGGCATGGTGGGAGATAAGGATCAGTGATTAGAATGGATAATTCTGACGACCTTGTTCCCACAGACGGCGCCAATCTGTTTACATCGGATTTGGTAACAGGATACTCCAAATGTTCACCTTCCTTCGAGCCGGCTTCCCTCCAAACCTGAAAGAATACAAGAGAAAACTAAGGGTGGCCGGCGTCCAGCCGTTGGCCCTCCGAAGCTTAAGTCAGACGGGACATGGTTATAAAGTAAATAGCGGGATATGAGCTTAGAGATTGTGTACCTTTCTCATTTATGAGACCATCCATTTATATAAATTCAAGTGATCCAATCAATGATGCAAGTTGTTAAGATCACTGCTGATTCTAGGGGATAAGGTGCTTATCTCGTCAACCCGTAGATAATGGGATGGCCTAACAACCTTGGACGTCTAACTGATTACGTCTCTTGATAGAGATGCTCAGAGTTACGGATAAGGATGAACCAAAATTAATCTGTACAAACTGATGCTGAGAGGTAGCGATTATTCGCCTCGAAGATAACCTCGTTTAACATCCTTAAATTGGGCTGCTCGCATGTAGATATACGATCCCTTTCTACGACCATGAGCCGAGCTGCTCTCATGCAGGACCTTTGTTTTGTGACCAAGGAGTAAAGATGGACCAATTATGAGAATACCTTCATCCGATGACCAGCGACTAGGCCACCTCGCATGTTCGGGAGTGCATACCGTACTTTTACGATATGCGAGCCTCGACCATAAGGGCTCGCAGATTAAACACCATAAAAAAGGCGCTCGTGGGTCTTGAATCTTTGATATCTTCGACCACCGCTTTTTGGCTATAACAGTATTTATTTCATTTGCGTTCTATTGTCATTTATTCTCATTTTATGAGGGTACTTGACAATTGAAAATAAATGAAGGATCAATATATTTTAGAGAGATAAGGGGAGATGCTACCAGAATTTCGTCGTAGGCATTTAAATTAATAAACGAAAGCATTACAATCTATCTAATCTTGAATGGGTAACTCATTTAGGTATAGAAGAGTCGTAGACTCATAGTGTATGTGTCATAAGTCATAACTTATAACTCCTCGTTAGGTACATAGGTTTAGTCAACTTCTCTAAGAGTCACAGTCGTTGCAAGGTAGATGTTGACAAACTCAATAGTTTGATATATGCCTGAAGATTAGTTTTTACATGTTATATCTATAGATGACTAATGAGGCTGAGGGAGTCCTGAACAATCCTATCAATACCGAAGCGTCAGTTACACAGCCCACACCTCCTCTCATTGTGGACTTGGATGAAGGCGCGAGTTTAGCCATAGCTCAAAGTTCAGCAAAAGAAAAGAAAAGGTCATCAGTATGGGATGACTTTCAAGAAATCAAAGTAAATAGTGTAGTGAAAGTTCGATGTCTGTATTGCAAGTCACTGTTCACCAAGAATCCTGGAGGGGCAACTTCACATTTAATCAGACATGGTAAAATCTGCTCAAAGAAACTAAGGGGTCGAAGTTCAGGCCAACAGTTACTTTCATTTAACAAGTCTAAAACAAATGATACAAAAGGTGTAGTGTTCACTCATAAGTTTGACAAATAGAAGCTGAAAGAGCAGAATGCTAATTAGTGATCGTTGAGGAAAAGTCATTCAAAATGATAAAGAGCAAGGCATTTATAAGATATAGCAAATTCCTTAACCCTCAGGTTGAGAAGGTTTCTCACAACACTGTCAATAGAGAGTGCATGAAGATGTATGAAAATAAGAAGAACAAAATGAAAGCAGTTTTAACATCAGTCAGTCGAATCAGTTTAACTTCTGATTTGTGGACAGCGACCACTCAGAGAAAGGGATACATTTCATTGATCGCACACTATGTTGATAGTGATTGGAAACTCTACAAGTCAATTCTGAACTTTCGCTACCTTTCTCCTCCTCACATTGGGTTAGTTATTTTAGATTACATCTACAATTGTCTGCAAGAATGAGGTATTGATGGTAAAATTTTATCAATAACACTAGATAATAACACTACAAATGACAGTGTTGCTTCGCATTTGCGCAACCAATTCAAGGCAACTGGAAATTTGTTCTTTGACGGAAAAATATTCCATGTAAGATGTTGTGCTTACATATTCAACTTGATTGTACAAGAAGGATTGAAGACAATTGACACTACTATTGAGAACATAAGAGAGCGTAAAATACACAAGGGGGTCACCTTCTAGATTGAGTATATGAAACGATATCATCCAACGTTTGAATATCAAGTCTAAAAAAATGTTGAAATTAAATGTATGCACATGTTGAAATTTGACATTTGAAATGTTGGATTCAGCCATGAAATTTGAACATGCATTTTATGAATTTGCGGCGCGTGATAGAATGTATAGTTGGTTTCCTACTGAAGATGGTTAGAGCAAAGCAAAAGAAGTTCACAAGTTTCTCCAGGTATTTTATGACTACACGAATATATTTTTTGGAAATAAGTATCCAACTGCAAACTAATTACTGTCGTCTATTTGGAAGGTTAAGGAAGCCCTACAAGAATGTGTCCAAGAGAGTTCATAATTTCTACAGAGGATGGTCATTGGTATGCAAGATAAGTTGATAAGTACTGGGATCAATGTCAATTATTGATGGCCTTAGCAGTTGTACTAGATCCTCGGTGCAAGATGGGCTTGGTTCAGTTTATTTATATGAAGATATATTCATTTGAAAAGGGGGCAATCGAAACCTCCAAGGTTAAAGATGCAATTGAAGAGTTACACAAGATATATGTTTCTGCCTCACCTCCAGCAACAAGTAATACACAAGTAGCATCAAGTAATGGTTATAGTTCATCTACAACTACAAGCAAGGCCAGTGTACTCAACGAATACATATCTTTTATTGCATAATCATATGAAAGAGATCAGAGTCACGAATCAAAGCTACAGATGTATCTCAAAGAGCCAATTGTGATGCTCACTAATGCAAGCTTTAATGTTTTGGAATGGTGGAAGTTGAGAGTTGGTGAAGCAAAATACCCTACATTATCGATGATGGCACGAGATATACTGTCAGTTCCAGTTTTAACAGTGGCATCAGAATTTGCTTTCAGTACCGGAAGTAGGGTCGTGAGCAAGTATCGAAGCTCACTTTCACCAAAAACAGTGGAAGCATTGATCTGCACACAAGATTGGCAACGTCCAATTTTGAGAGGTAATGGTCTGGATGGTGAGGATGAGGAGGATGAGTTTGAAGATAATAATGCAGGTGCCGTAGCTGCAACGACATCATCAACTTGATAGAACATATCTTTTTATTTTTTACATTTCGAATTTTACATCACCGACCTGTAAGGAATTTGTATTACTGTTAAATTTCTTTTTTTATGCAATTATATTTTTGTTAGAACATATTTTTTGTTTCATTATTTACTACATTTTATTTATGTTAAATTTTATAATTTGTGTATATCTGTTTGATTCTTGAATCTTTACTAATTAAGCCAATTTTCTCACTACATTAATTAATTTTTTTAAATAATTAATGTAGATAATGTCTTCACTCGGTTATGAGTCATCGACTAATTGGACGAATTATGGTTCCACTGTGTACTCCCCAAGGTCTGACAAAAAATAAATACAGTGTGTGTTGTTTGGACAAAGAATGTATTTTAAAACTAATTAACTTAGATTGCATCTTTCTATTTAGGGTGGAGATACAAAACCATGTCCCCGGGCTCTTGAGGAGGTCAAGCTTCTTTTCTAAGCACTTCTCAATTCAAATAAAAAACCTCCCACTAAGGAAGATGAGGAAATGAAAAGAAAAGAATTGGAGGAAGCATAAATTCAGAAAGTTATAAAGTTTAGTGTTGAAGAAGCAAATAAACAAGAACAAAATCCTTCAACTCCAAGACAATATGATGCCAAAGAAGGATCGAGTGGCTCAAGCAAGAAAAAGAAGGGTAACAAACCATTTAACTTTCTATCCAAACTTGGCGCATTCTACCAAGCAATAGGTATAGAGTACAAACCTACTCACAAGAAAAGCTTGAAAGATCTAGTTCAAACAATACAAGAGTACTGTGAAAAACTCTCCCCACCTTCTGATGTTGAATATGTCAACCAGTACATGTATGAATATTTGGATAGCATCTCGGAAGATGACTCATCCTATTAACTTGTAAATTTGTAATTTATGAATTGTGTAACTTATGTTGACCACAATTTGTGTAACTTGTCGTTGTCGTGTTGAATTTGTGAGTTGTAGCTCGAAATAGGCCTAAAAGGTGTCGGCTCAAAAGGCAAGTTTAATGTAGGCTTAAAAGCTCGACTCCAATTCAGGCTCGAAAGCTTGAAGCTCGAACAGGCTCGAATTCGACTCAAAAGCTCGACCAAACCAAGCCAAGCCCACTAGCCGAGCCGAACCTGACCCCAGTTCACTCGTTGACCAAACTAAGGCAAATTGTGCAAAGCTCAGTTCGGCTCGACTTGTGTACAGCTCTAGCTGACTCCGAAGGTGCAATTGCTCGGATTAAGCTTCAGCTGATATCTCCTCCAAGTGCCAAACATCTCGTGAAGGTCATGCATATGATCTATTGTCCTGATACTTTTGACGAGCATATCATCCACATAAACCTCCATTGATCTGCCGATTTGATCTACAAACATGCGGTTGACCAATCTCTACTAGGTCGCCCCTGCATTCTTTAGACCGAAGGGCATGACCTTGTAAGAGTAGAGGCCTTGATCGATGATGAAGGCTGTCTTTTGCTTGTTTGGGAGGTGCATCCAGATCTGGTTATACTTGGAATAAGCATTCATAAAGCTGAGCAGAGCATAGCCCGCCATTGTGTCGATGAGATGGTCGATTCGAGGAAGGGGGAAGTTATCCTTTGGGCAGGCTTTATTGAGGTCGATGTAATCTACACAAACCCTCCATTTCCCATGTACTTTCCTGACTAGTACAACATTGGCGAGCCAATCGGGATAATAAACCTCCTCAATGAAATCGGCCTGGAGTAGCTTGTCAACCTCCTTGTTTATGGTTGCATATCTCTCCATGTTAAATGGTCGTCGCTTTTGATGAACTGACTTGTGATCTGGATCCACGTTGAAGCGGTGAACCATGACATCTAGATCTATGCTGGGCATGCCTTGGTGGGATCAAGAAAACACACCATCATGCTCCTTCAAAAGGTTTCCGAGCTCTTAGCGGAGCTCAAAGTTGAGTTGTGACCCGACCTGAACTGTCCTCATTGGCTCATCATTACAATCGGCATAACGAGCAGGTCCTCGGTGGGCGAGCCTCTCTCCATAGTCTCCTCCCTAAAATCTAGAGAGATGTCCTATACAATGGTTGATACCATGCTCTTACCTTGGAGGGTCATTGCATAGCATCGCCGAGCCTCCTCTTGATCGCCCTTGATTGCTCCAATCCCTCCCTTGGCTGGGAACTTCATCATCAAATCATAGATGGAGACCACAACCTTCAGGGCTCTCAGGGACATTCGGCCGAGGATAACATTGTAGACCGAGGGGGTGTCTACTACAAAAAAAATCCACCATTACGACGACCTGATGAGGTGCCTCCCCTATAGTTACTGGAAGGGTGATCTTCCCATATGGCATAATGCTCTTCCTAGTAAACCCGACTAATGATATCTTCACTGGTTGGAGCCTTAACCTGTCAATCTTTATTTGGTCGAAGGCCAACGCATAAAGTATGTCGGTCGAATTACCGGTGTCGATTAACATTCAGAATAACTTTTGGTCAGCGACCACCATGGTCACCACTGACGAGTCATCATGGGGGTGCATAACTCCCCCGACATCCTCCTCAGTGAAAATGATTAGGCACGATTCGACCTTGGGTGCTTTGCTTGGTCGGCTAGTGAGATTGACCAAGTGCATATCCTTAGTAACCCGTGCCTCTCGAGCATATTCCTTGTGAGTATTGTTGGAGTCGCCTCTAGTTGGTCCGCCAAAAATTGTACAAATCTCCCCAACTGATTCATTATTGATTTGTTCTTCTTGAGACTCCCATTGAGGTGCCAATCTCTGATCGTCCTGCCTTTGGGTGACAAATTCTCAAAGGAAAACCTATTGAATGAGGATTTCAATATGTTCTTTGAGGTCGATGCAATCGACTATATTGTGGTCGTGATCCTTGTGGAAGAAGCAATACTTGGACTTACTCCTCTTCCTAGGATCAGTCTTCATCTTGCCCGGGCCACTTTAGGAGCTGCTTCTCTCAAACTGCCATGAACACCTACTTAATCGAGGTGTTTCATAGCTTGTAGCGCTTAAATTTGCTGGACAAGGCTTTGGCTCCTCGGAGAGCACCTCCTCGACTAGACGAGCTATGATTGTCCTTTTATCACTTGTGCCCGAATTCTTCTTTACGATCATTCCTCTTCTTCGATGGTTGTCGCTGGTTCTATGAGAATTGACCAGCTCCTCGACATTCATATGTCGTTGTGTCATGTCTAATAGCTCATCCATAGTGGATGGTGGCTTCTTCTTGATTGACCAGAGGAAATTTCCTTGTTTAAGTCTGGTTATCATGGTGTGAAACATCACCTGTTCGAATAGATCCTCAATTTGAATAGCTTCCTTATTAAACTGGGCTAGGTAGTCTTTCAGTGACTCATCATCTTTTTGCCTCGCAGTGTCTAGATGTGTTGAATGCGTACGTGGGTCTGAGCTCCCAATGAACTGCGTTGTGAACGCTTTGCTGAGCTACACAAACAAACTAATGGACTTCGGCTTTAAGTTTTGAAACCCCATTCGAGTTGAGACGGCTAGCGTTAATGAAAAATATTTACACCTGATGGGTTCTCTAGTGTCGTGGAGTTCCATTTAGATATGGAATGACTCCAAAACGGGGTCTCCCACTCTGGTGTTTTGCTTGATTTGGGGTACTTTGAACCCCTTAGAGAGCGATTCATCCATAATTCTTTCGACAAAAGGAGATTCATTATGCTCGACGAGGGCGTCGATGGAGATTGAGGCTTTAGCCTTATAGGCCCACTATAGATCATTGAGTCGCTCCTTGAGCTCGTGCACCTCAGCCTCCCATGGGGCGTTATTGTCTGCAACAAGCTCAGGCGCTTCGTCTCATCGAGCTTGGTGTCGTTCTTCCAATGTGTGTTGTAAATTCAAAGAGATGAGCCCGACTATGGTCCATGCCTAGGCTGTTGTAACTCAGCTAACGCAGTCGTCCTTGTCTGATGCTTAAGTCTGGTACCGGCGAGACAGCTAGTGCCGATCAGCATGCGAGGGTTCCCCCCTCCTTAAAAATTATGTTGATACGAGGCTCACTCTTCTAAGGCAAGCTATCATCATGTCAGTTCTAGTTCCTCGGCTCTCTTCCTGTCATGATAGACCATCTGTTGTCCGACACCAGTGTGCGAGATCGAGGACATGTGCTTTGGCCTGTGGGCTTTCCTCGTCTATTACGTCCAGCTTGGATTTACCCACAACAACACACAAATGCCCTTTTTTAAAAAAATATGAGCATAGGATTTGCCTCCTTTTTTTACTTATGACCTAAACTAAGCTGTTGGAATGGATGGATGTCATGGATAAGATATATACATCATGGTGAGCCCCACAAATTTTGCGCACTCCCTATTTTTTGCCTTGGTTTTAGAGTTGGAAACCACTTAATAAGCTAGTTGTTAGCTTCAATTGTTGGGATTGCTGAGGTAATTATAGGTGTAAATAATGATGACTTATTTAAAAGTAATTACATCGGTAATTAAAAAACCAAACCGACCCTAAGAATTTAGAAAGGTATGGACATGAACTGTCCATTTGATACATAGGCCACCACCTCTTTCTTTCTACCAGTCCAAAACTTTAATACTTTTAAGTGAAATTTCTATGATGATTTGACATTAAAGTAATGAAAATGTTTCATCATTACGATTTTACCACGACAAACCAAACATGGGAATTCTTAGTCAACCAGAATGTTTTCAGGAGAAGTAATTGCACTTTTATACTACCAGTTGTTTGACATCTCTACTAGTAAGAGCTTATTTACTTATTATAAAAAAAAAAAAAAAAAAGTTCTTATTTTGAAAATAGATTTTTTAGTAAAACTCTAATTTTATCACTTGTTTTATAAAAACTAGCTAAAAAGCTCTATAAAATAAGTGATGGAGTGGTCACTTATTTTTTATGGGTCACTTATTTTTTATGAGCTTATTTAGCTTAAGTGGATTGACATTTTTGGCTAATTTTTGGATAAGTTCGTCTTTAAACTTTTAAGTAATTCTCATCTTGCCCTCTTCTCTTTTCTTTACCATCTCTCTATGGTAGACCCACATGGTGAACAACCTATGTTGAAGGTGGGACCCCACATGACGAATGGTCCACATCAAGGTGGGCCCACATAATGCACGGTCACATCAAAGGTGGCCCCACATGATGAATGTCCCACATCAAAGTGTGGCCGACATGATGGACGGTCCACATCAAATGCGGGACCCACATGATGGATGGTGGACATTGAATGTGGGACCACAAGATGGAAGGTCGACATTAAAGGCGGGGCCACGTGATGAACAAACCATATTTAAGGTTGAGCCCCATATGATTGACATCCATAGCAAAGGTGAAACCTACATGATGGATGGTGGACATTAAAGGTGGGTCTCACATGATGGATGGCATACATTAAAATGTGGCCTTGCATGATGGACTATCTAGATCAAGTGGGCCCCACATGATGGACGGTCCATAACAAAGGTCGGACCCGTGGATGGATGGTGGACATCAAATGTGGGTCCCTCATTATGGATGGCTTGGATCAAAATATGGCCCCACATGATGGACTATCCACATCAAGTGGCCCCACATGATAGATGGACCACAACAGAGGTGGGACCCACATGATGGATGGTATACGTCAAAGGCGGGTCCACATGATGAATGACCCATATTGAAGGTGGGCTCCCACATGATGAATGGTCCACATCAAGGCAAAGGTTGGCCCTACATGATGGATGGACCACATGAAAATGTGGCCCAACATGATGGACCATCCATATCAAGTGGGCCCCACTTGATGGGCAGTACACATCAAAGGTGGGACCTACATGATGGATGATGGACATTGAAGGTGGGCCCACATGATGGTTGGACATCAAAGGTGGGCCTACATGATGAACGACCCGTATTGAAGGTGGGGCCCATGCAATGAATGGTCCACATCAAGGTAGGCCCACATAATAGACGTAGTGGGTTTCACATGATGGATGTCCCACATTAAAGTGTGGCCCCTTGTGATGGACAATCCACATCAAGTGGGCCCCACCTAATGGATGGTCCACATCCAAGGACTCGCATGATGGATGACCCGTATCTAAAGTGGCTCACATGATGGATGATCCACATAAAAGGTACACCCCACATGATGGATGTTGGATATCAAAAGAAGGGCCTATCTGATGTTCACATCAAATGTGGACTCCAAGTGATGGGTGCTTGGTAGTGGAATTGAGGGGCCCCACATGAAGGACAATTAGCATTAATGGTGGGCCCCACATGATGGATGGCCTACATTAAGGTGGCCCTTAGTGATGATTGGTTCACATCCAAGACGAGCCTTGCATGATGGACGGCCCACTTTGAAGGTTTGGCTCACATGATGGACGGTCCACATCAAAGGTGGGTTCCATATGATGGGCGATCCACATCCAATGTCCAACATAATAAATGGCCCAAATGTTTTAAAACATGGAGATTGTAGCCATCCATTCTTTTGCCATTTGGGGCATGGTCCATCTATGGTAAGATCACCAAACAACCACTTGGATTGTTCTTATAATGGAGTTTTTGTAATTTTTAGAAATGATATCAATTATCCTTTAAAAAAGCTCTTATTTGTCTGTTTTGTTAAATGTGCTTATTTCAAAAAATAGTTTTTTCTAATCTTAAAAAAGTGATTACCAAGCACAATAAAAAGAGCTTATTAGAGTATATCTTATTTAAAAAGCTTTTATGAAGAGTAAAGAAGCCAAAAATGCCACACATTGTTGTGGACGTTGGATTGCGCTCACGGGCGTGGGGGCCCACTTTGTGTTTGGCTCTGGTTTTGGTTTTGTCTGCTTGTGGGGCGGCACTGTTGCAATGATTTGTTTATTTGGTTTTGTTTTGCCTTAGTTGTGCAATACCTTTCGAAGGATGACCGAACGACGTTCTTGGACTTGGTATTTTTAACGAAGTCACCACCAATCGAGAAGAGGCTTTAGAATCCACGGTCGGCTAGAACCTATGAAAAATCCAGAATAACGATGGTATTTCAAAGAATCCCTAGTCCTAAAATGATAGAGGAAGGTGTTAAGCACCCCTTGATCGCCCGTGCTCTGTATGGTCTCTATTTTACGGGGCTTAACGATTTATGTGGGGATTCTGAAGAGTGATCAAACCTACAGGGTTAGGCCATACTTTGCAAGCTTTTTAGGTCCTGGGTAGGTAAAAAATAAAAATACAATAGCAAGATAATAGCGTTAGGCCAAACTTTGCGAGCTTTTTAGGGCCCGGGTTGGCAAAAATAGGAAAAAAAAGGAAAGCAACATAAACAATAAATAAGTGTAGATGTGATGAGTGTGTAGGGAATATGTAAAGTGGAATACAGTTTGATTTTTGAGATATGAGAAGAAAAGCGGGGAAGTCAGACACTCTTTTAAGGGAAAAAGATGGTCGGACGTGTCGGCCTTCGACCCTACTCATGGATTTTAGCATTGGCAATGGTTTTTAGTTTTGTCGGTTGAAAGGGACGGAATAGAACGAAATAGAAAGAGATGGTGGCAAACAGTAGGTGATCAAAGTGTCACAGTTTCGGCCTCTGTCAGGTTGCCAGGAACTCGGATTATGACAGATGATGCGGACTTATTTGGTTGTGAAGCTGGAGTGTTGGTCATCGATTGGGCAAAATTTCCTGCCAACTCTCTGTCTCTCTAATCACTTTAAGAAACCGACGATCACCATCGCTCTTTATTTTCCTCTCTCTCCATCCATTCCTTGTTCATTTGATTTGAGTAGTTTAAATAGACCCATGGTGTTCGGTTCGTTGCGCTAGATGCAGAGTGGGCCACACATCGTAAGCGAGAGTCGAGTTTTGATTGGAGGGAGATGCGGTGGGAGACAGGTGGCGTGTGGGTGAACACAGATGCGGTTGCTGAGTAAACGCATTTAAAATAGGATTTATTTTATGTTTGTGCCTAGTGGCCGCCCCAAGGCCTGTGCTCCACCATATCCACCCCTGCTGCTGTGTCCCTGTTCTGATTAATTTGTGCCGATAGGTGCTCTCAGGGTGATATTTAAGCTGTCCACTGCCATCGTCAGGTTCCACAACGAATATGATTAGTGCATCCAAGGGTGGAAATGTTGACACGTTAACGTGTCCCCATCCAGAAGGACCGCCTTCATGGATATGGACTATACAGTCACCGCATCCATGGATGCAGTACTCCAGGTGGGATGTTTACAAATGCCCCTCTTTAGCAGAGGTTGGATATAACTGAATGCTAAAGCGAGTGGACACCCCAACCCTAGACTAAATGTAGAGGCAATCGACTTTGCTATTTGCATAGTGACATTCATTGATGATTTCCCTAGTGAAAAGATTAGTCCGGATGCCTCACGAGGGTTACAAAAGGTGGTGATTGAGCTTGAGAGTTTAGATTGAGAGTGGTTAGAGCCCTTGCACATTTTACGGCCTTACGAGGATAACACACTTTGAACTGAGAGGTAGATTTGATCTAGAGAGGTAGATTTTGAAGATTTTTGTGTCCCTAGGATCACTTGCAAGACAGGACGTTGTAACGAGTAGTTGCCTGCGCATTTTGTGGCTTTACAGATCTCCCATGCCACAATATGTTAGGCTTGCAAGCGTTCCGGTGAATAGTTATTTAGATTATTCTTTATGACATTCGAACCTTTCGATTTGGTCACCTTGGTTTATAACAGAGCCTTTCGCAAATTCAAGTGCGGTTGCACTAATCCAAGAGTAATCATTCCGTATTCCAAGACGATCGAGCTGACACTGAAAGTTCAGGTCGGTCGTCTCATGTTCTGTTCACTCCCCAAGTGTAGGGTTGCGATGTAGTAATAATTCGGTAGAGACCGAGATCGTCCTTAGGGACTAACTCAGGAATTCACAAAATTTCTTCGAATAATCTCTAATTAAAATCAAACTAAAATAAATTGAAATTTGAATGTAGATGGGCAATCTATAAACTTGAGATGAGTTTAAAAATCTAAAAAAAAAAGCACTAGAGCGCCAAGGATCCACTTGTAGCTATCATTAATGCATAATTCGCTTTGGTTTATCAATTACAGAACTAGAATCGAAATCAAATCCTATCTAGCCGGATTATAGAGCGGTTAATTCAACAAAACAATCCGCCACATGTGTTCTTCATCAACATGATTCCCTCAATTCAAGTTAGGACTTGGGCACACTAAATTGCATAGGCCAATCCTAGTTCCTATATATTAAGATCACAACTATAATAATCATCAAACCCTGTCACTAGGCTTAACTAATATCATGGTTTAAACTTCATTTAAATCACATAAACAAACAACACATATTTCAGAATTTACAAAAAAGGTAGAACTTTGGTTTGAAGTTCCCACATGAAGATCCAAGTTCTAGAGCATCTTGAATCTGATTCCTCGGTGCGTACAGGTCTAGATCTTTGCAAAACAACTAAAAACTAAGATAATTCTTCCAAACATCCATGAGTCATCATAAGATTAAGAAAAACTACTTAGAACTTCATTCAACTTAACAAATCATTGTTCAATATTAAAAACAATCCATAAAACCATTACAAACCAATTAAAACATCTTAGATCTACTCCAAGCTTCACCTCTTAGCCCTAGCTAAGAGGTTTATCCGATCATGCTAAGAGAAAACAGGAAAACTACTGTAAACATGAAGAACTATAAAGAAAACTAAGTAGAGGGAGTTGTAGAACTCCAAATCCGACTTTCTTCGCCTCCCAATACAATAGATCTCTTCTAGGTTAGCTTAGGAATGAAGTGGAGGTGTCCTTTTATAGGCTTTGGGCCCGAGCAACGAAAAACCTTCGAGAAAGTGCGTAGCTAATACATTTTGCGCAACAAAAATTGCAATCCAGAAATTTCTGTTTCTGGACGTTGGCCGGCCGGCCGGACCCCCCTATTTGGCCGGTCGGAGCTTGGGCAACAAATACTCAACTCTCTAGACGTTGGAATGCACAGGCCAACCTGCCAATTGGCCAGCCGTTCGGTCAATAGGTCAAGCTTCATAAAAACAGTCCAGGGAAAATATGGTTTCTTGAGGGTTTGGCTGGCCGGCCGGTCGGTCTGTAAAATGTGATTTTTTTTACTTTTCTTTCTCCATCTCCATTGCATCTTTCCTCCACCTCTTGTCATTTATTCCTTTGATCTTCAAGGCATGTAAGAAGGGTCTCTAAGCATACAAATGACGAAGTCTCTCTCTCATTCCTATAATCACAAAACCATGCATTAGGTAGTTCTTTAAACATGTAATTCATGCATAGTTAGTGATAAAATGGGGTTAGAATATGCACATTTAAGACCTCAACACACCCCCCTAACCAGCATTTTGGTAGTCTTGAGCAAAACATGTGTGAAACAACTCCATCCTCTAAAACTCAACTCTCTCTTGGAAACGTTCTTCTATAAACTTTAAAACGTACAAGTATAAATATTGGAGACAATCAATGAAAGAGATTGAAATCTTGAAACCCCCCAAATATCGTAAATGTTCTTCATAGAATTCCCACTAATTGATTGATAAATAAAGGATTTAGAACAAATGTGGTCTAGTGTGTAAAGTGAATGCTCATTTCATGAATTTCAAGGATTACCTTCTTCATAAATCAATCAAACTGAATATCCAAAGTGTACAGATCAACAACAAGCCTTTGACAAGAATTTGTTTTACCATTCCTTTGATGGCTTTCACACTACTTCCTATTTCCAGCTTAGGTTACAAGTAGACCTTCCCCTGCTTAGTTAATAGGTAGCCCTTTTCGAAATTTCTCAACAAATATTTAATAATAACTGAACTTCCTTTCTTTTCATATACATTAGATAAGATTTTTAAAAATCTATATCTTTCGTTCTTTTCTCTTATTTTCTCATGAACAAGGATGGACAAAGTTCCCCGGCTTGGTTCCTCAACACTTTAAATTTCAGTCTAATCAATCCACAAATTTAGTAATCCATTCCATTATAAAAATTGTCTAATGTGAACTAGACTTCAGGTGTTCAAAATTTCTATCAATCATTTAATATGGAAATTCATATAGAAATCTAGTATATTTAAGACAATTTAAGGATTTTCAAATCACAACACTTCATTTCTCTTCCTTTTATACTCATATTATCTAAAGCGTATAGAAATTAGGTTTTCTAAGAGAGTTTTGAAATTTCAGAGAATCGAAAATTTTCTACATGATTGCTTGAAATGTACAAAATACTAGATGATGAATCTCCACCCCCCAACCAAATCTTACATTACCCTCAATGTAACAAGATAAGAATGCAATAATAACCTGAGAGCAACGACAAAAATAAGGGGATTAAGGAATGAGAGTACCTGAGAGACCAAACATTGGGATTCTACCTCCATCTAACAAACCTACTGAAAAACAAATAAAGCAAAATCAGAAATCCTAATCCTAAACTACACTATACACCCATTAGACTAGGAGATCAAGTATCTTGATACACAGGATCAGTCAGAGGTATGGACATACCTTCTGAAGGAAAGTTCTCAAAGAACGGCTTTAAACGCTGACCACTTGTTTTAACGATGTTGCCATTGCTTGAATTCAACAACTCGACAGTCCCATATGGATAAACAATTTTAACAATGAAGGGACCGGTCCATTAAGACTTCAATTCGCCCGAAAATAGATGTAATCGAGAATTATACAAAAGGACATTTTGATTGATCGTGAAAGTCTTACGAAGGATGTTCTTATCATGAAACGCCTTCATCTTGTCCTTGTAAATTCTCGCATTCTCATATGCCTCATTCCGGAGTTTTGCAAATTCATTCAATTGAAACTTGTGTAGCAAGCTCGCTTTTTCATAATCGAAATCCATCTTCTTTATCGCCTAATATGCCCTATGTTCCAACTCCATAGGCAAGTGACAAGCTTTCCCAGAGACAAGTCTATAGGGTGACATTCCAATGGGGGTCTTGAAAGCTGTACAGTAAACCTAGAGAGCATCGGTAAGTCAAACTGACTAATCCTTGTAATCGGGGTTTACTATTTTCTCTAGAATATGTTTGATTTCCCAGTTGGATATCTCAGCTTGTCCACTTGTTTGTGGGTGATAGGGAGTGCTTACTTTATGAGTAACACCATATTTCTTCATTAATGCTTTAAATGGTCAATTACAAAAGTGAGACCCTCCATCACTGATAATGACTCGGGGGGTTTTAAACTGAGAAAGAATCTTTTCTTTTAAAAATCGAATGACTGTTTTATGGTCATTATTCCGACATGGAATCACCTCGACCCATTTTAAAACATAATTAACAGCAAGCAAAATATATAAATTTCCAAAAGAAGATGGGAATTGACCCATGAAATCAATGCCCGAACAATAAAAAAATTCGATTGGTAAGATGGGATTGAGTGGCATCATATTTCAACAAGATATTCCTCCCAATTTCTGACAAGGCTTACAAGCCTTACAAAACACATGTATATCTTTGAACATGGTGAGCCAATAGAACCCACATTGCAGAATTTTAGCTATGGTTTTCTTAGCCGAGAAGTGGCCACCACACGCTTAAGAATGACAGAAGGAGATGATACTGTGTTGCTCATGATCTAGCACACATCTTCTTATAATATGATCGGGACAGTACTTAAACAAGTACGGGTCATCCCACATGAATTTTCTTTCCTCGCTGAAGAACTTATCTTTATCTTGCTTTTTCCAATGTATCGAAATGGTACCTGTAGCAAAATAATTAGCAATGTCCGCATACCATGGTAATTGGGAGACTTTGAAAAGTTTTCACCAGGGAACATGTCATTGATCGCAGTTGTCTCAGGAAAATCAGTAAGGACAAGTCGTGAGAGATGGTCAGCCACTATGTTTTCTCCTCCCCTTTTATCTCCTATTTCTATGTCAAATTCTTAGAGTAGGAGGATCCATCGCAACAAGTGTGGCTTAGCATCCTTCTTAGAAAGAAGGTACTTAAGCGCGGCATGATCGGTAAATATGATGATCTTGGATCTGATCAAGTAGGACCTAAACTTGTCCAAAGCAAATACTATGGCTAAGAATTTCTTTTCCGTAGTGGTGTAATTTGCTTAAGCCGATTTTAGAGTTCTACTTGCATAGTAGTTGACATATGACTTCTTCTCTTTTCTCTGGCCTAACACTGCCCCAATAGCGTAATCACTGGCATCACACATGATCTCAAAAGGAATGCTCCAATCAGGTGGTTGCATTATAAGAGCACATGTCAACATACTCTTGAGTTTGACAAAGGCATTTTGACATTCCACATTCCACTCAAATGAGTTTTCCTTTTGGAGAATGTTACATAAAGGACGAGAGAAAGTATTAAAGTTCTTGATGAACCTCTTATAGAATTCGACGTGTCTTAAGAAGGACCGCACCTCTTGTACACTCTTAGGTGGTAGAAGGTTAGAGATAAGATCAATTTTAGTTTTATCCACCTCGATTCCTTTGGCTGAGATAATGTGACCAAGGACTATTCCCTTTTGAACCATAAAGTGACGTTTCTCCCAATGCAACACGAGGTTCTTCTCTTCACATCTTTTTAAAATAATCTTTAAGTGCATGAGGCACTCATCAAAGTCACAACCAAATACCGAGAAGTCGTCCATGAAGACTTCGAGAATTTTTCCTACAATATCAGAAAAGATGCTCAACATGCAACGCTGAAAAGTGGCAGGGGCATTACATAGTCCAAATGGTATCCTTCGATAAGCAAAAGTGTTGAATGGACATGTGAATGTTGTCTTCTCTTGGTCCTTTAGGGTGATCTATATTTGGTTATACCCTGAGTATCCATCGAGGAAGCAAAAGTGGGAATAACCCGCTAACCTTTCTAAGATTTGATCAACAAAAGGTAAAGGGAAGTGGTCTTTCCTCGTGACTGTATTTAGCTTCTGGTAGTTAATGCACATTTTCCAACCGGTAGTGACCCTGGTTGGCACGAGTTCATTGTTGGCATTGGCTACAATGCTTATTCCATATTTCTTAGGTACGACTTAAGTTAGACTCAACCATTGACTATTGGATATTAGATAAAAGATACACACATCCAATAGTTTTAATACCTTGACCTTAACCACCTCCTTCATGTTTGGATTGAGGCATCTTTGTAGTTGCCTAGATGTTTTCATATTCTCTTCAAGGTGTATGCGATGAGTACAAATCAGGGGATCTATAGCTTTGATATCCGCAATTGACCACCCAATGACATTCTTATGTTCTTTTAGAATAGTAATCAACCTACTCTCTTGTTCCTGATTCAAGTGGGAAGAAATCACCACTCGATAAATCTCATCTCGACCTAAATATACGTATTTGAGATTCGTAGGCAAAGGTTTTACGTCGAGCTTCGTAGCCTTGATACTAGATGGAAAAGGCTTGTTCTCAGTTAAAGGCAAAGGCTCAAATGGGTTCTTCCATCGGTTAGTATCAAGTACCAACACAAAGTCTAAAATGACATCTGTTTATGTCGGATTTTGTAACAGGGTCCTCCAAACGTTCACCTTCCTTCCAGGCAGTTTCCTCCTGAACCTGAAAAAGTGCAAAAGGAAAACTAAGGGTGGCTGGCGTCCGACCGTTAGCCCTCCGAAGCTTAAAGTAGATAGGATTATAAAGGAAATGATGGGATCTGGGACTTAAAGATTATGTACCTTCTTATCGATGAAGCCATCCATTTATATAGATCCAAATGACCCAATCTGTTACATAAGATATCAAGATTACTACTAACTTCTAGGGATAAGATGTTTATCCTGTTTGATCCTTAGATAAAGGAACGGCCTAGTCCAATTAGACATCTGGCCAATTACGTTTCCTGATAGTGATCCCCTAAGATTTGGAGCCACGGGCAAAGATAAGCCCAAAATCGGTCTATACGGGCTGCTGGTACTATAAAGGCGAAGGATGCTTTGGCTCGGAGATAACTACTTGCATTTTGAGATGCGACCTCTTTGGGCGACCACGAGCCGAGCTGCTCGCATGTTGAGATGCAACCCCTTTCGGCGACCACGAGCTGGGCTGCTCGCATGCCCAGAAGGGTATTCCGTACTCTCCTAATATTCGAGCCTCAAACATAAGGGCTCGGTGACTCGATAATCGTGCGCCGTACTTATCCAATATAAGAGCCTCGACCAGATGGGCTCCCAAGTCAAATACTGTCATAAGGGTGCTCGCATATCGAATGTCATCATAAATGTGCTTGCACGTCTCGAGTCTTCGATATCTACGGCCACTGCAATTTGACTGTAACAAATGCCCCCCAAGTCCTTGCCGCCCGAGAAGTCTAAGGGAAGGACTTGCTTACTAGCATGCATAACCGCCTAATACCTTTATTGGAGATGAAGCCATACATGATTGGGCTGGCATTAATGAACGCCAGCCTTCCGCAGCTTTTCAACAGAGAGGAAATGAAGAGGCGCGCGCCTGCCACGTATCCATGGAATTAATGGTCATGCATGTTTGACTACTGCGCCAAACGAACGACCACCACGTGTCGCCGAATCCTGAGGAATGATTGCTTATAAATATACGGAGTTCGCCAATTCTTTAAAATTTCGCCGAAGCTTTCGAAAAACCCTTCTCCTTTCCATACTCTCCCCGGTGAAATCCTCTTTCTCTGGTGTAATCCTCTTCCTCCGGTGTTTCTGGTATAACTCCACTTTCTTGTTCTCCTTCTCTTCCAAAGTATTCTTTTCCTCTCTTCTTTTTATCTTGAAAAACTTCCGTGGCTGGAGATTCTGATGAGGAGACTGTCCCCCTGAGAGATGCCACCCCGGAATCTTCTTCCTCCAATAATGCGAGGGTTCTGGTGGGTAGGTACTCCGCGTCCGGGTACCCATCCATCCTGTCAGAAGAACGGCTGAGTGAGTTGCGGGAGAGATATCAGGTCCCTGACTCAGTCATTCTTCGGTTACCCAGAGAGGGAGAAACCCCGAATTCTCCTCCCCCTGGATGCGTTGCCTTCTATGAATACTTTTTCATTCTTGGGGTGTGACTTCCCATCCACCCTTTCATTCGCAGCGTACTTCGGAGTTATAAGATTGCCCCCGGGCAACTTATTGTAAATGGATGGAGGGTAGTCCTAAGTTCCTTCGCTCTCTGGGCGCAAGCCGATAACGAAGAGTTAACCGCCGAAGAATTTCTCCGGATGTACCAACTCAAGAAGGCACCCTTCAGCGAAGGCTGGTATTACCTCTGTTACTTGCACCGGGATAATTTTGTCCTGGGGAAACCCACTTCAAATTACCCCGGGTGGAGGAAACGATGGTTCGATGCTTCCAGGAGCTGGGAGTCTGAGACAAGATCCACTTCTGGGGGGGCCCTTGGCGTGAGCCGTTTTTTCTGTGAAGGTGGGCATAGTTTCACACTTCGCAGATTTTCACGAGCCAATTTTGGGTTTATTGCTTTCTGCTTTTTTAACCTATGTTCATATTTACAGGTGTCCCGACTTTGGCAAAGCTGAACTTGAAAGGAGGAATTCACGAAAAGATCGTGAAGGTCTACAAGTTGCCTGCTCGCGACAGGCATATCGAGGCTTGTCTGTCCGCCTCTCGACCCACAGCGTCGAGACTGATATCTCGCGAGGAGGTCACGATGACAAATGCAGGGGAGAAGAGAGGGTTATTGCCTCACCTCAAGGGCACTAACTCAAAGAGGCAGAAGAAGACGTCTGCCAGTCCCTCTCACCCATCTAACCGGACGGACGGAGTCGCTCAAACCCCTCTTCCTGAGGCCACGGTAGCTGCACCCATGGCTTCTTCACTGGTGATTCCTCCTGAACCACCAGTTATTAATATTGTCGATAACTCCACGAGGAGTGATGGGGCGGGGTCAGGCTGTCCCCCAGTTGAAGAATCTCGCGAGCCTGAAGGTGCTCGTGAGTCGGATCCCGCTCGCGAGCCGACTGCTGCTCAAGATGTGAGCCCAGCTGGACTAGTCGTAGCCCAGCCCTCTGGAAGTGGAGCATTCACCATCCCTCATCATCTTCACCCAATTTGCAAGTTTCTTTTTGACAATATCTCCCCCAAGACTTTTGGCGCCCTTCCCGAGCCAAGTCCTGAAAACCTCTTCCTCAACGCAGGAGTGAGGATGGTCCAGGTAACACATGCTTTAATTTAACCCTATAGTTTACTTTCTGGGTTATCTTCCGAATACGTGTCTCAGAACCTCCTTCTGTTCTACAGGGCTTGGACCTCAACCTGCGAACGAGGCGTGATATCATTGCCGCCCGTCGTGTAATTGATGAAGCTGAGGGGAAACGGGTGGCCCTAGAGAAGGCTGTCCATGGAGGGGACTAAGTCATCAAGTCTCGCGAGACCTTGATCCCGAAGATGACTGAGGAGAAAAAGATCCTCATAGAGAAGGTCCAAGTCCTGACTGATAGATACCAGGCTTTGGACTCCAACTTCGCCAAGCTCGCGGAGATGAAGGAGAAGGCAGAGAGAGAAAGAGAGATTTTCCGTCAGGACAAGATCTCGTTGGAGGAGCGGCTCGCAGAAACCAAGTCGCAGCTCAAGGAAGTTAGCGACAATCTGGACAAAGAGCGCTCCACTCTCGCGCAGCTCAAGGACGACTCGATCTACTGGGATGAGGAGAGAGTAGCCCTTATCAAGATGCTCTTTGAAGAAGGAGCCCGAGCCATCATGGAGTTCCGAACTTCGCAGATGTACGATGATGAGAGATATGAGTCGTGCGATGCTGGTCGCGACTTCGCACTACGAGTAGTGCAGCGGATGTCCCCATCTTTTGATATGGGTGAATTCGAGAAGGTCGCTGCCATCATAGCTGCGGAGGAAAGAGCCGCTGCCGAGAACAAAGTGACTGAGGTCACTCAAGCTGGAGGGGTCTCCGAAGTGGGCCCTGAAGATGAGAGTGTAGCTCCTCCTCCGACCGATGTGCAAGGATGATCGTCTTTCTTCTCTTTACTTTTCTCATGTATCAGTTTTGCGTGTGTACACAACTCAACTTTTATAGTCAATGAAATGAATGAAATTTTTTTATGATAATGTTGTTGGCATCTTGTTTCTTTTTCCTTTCTTATGTACTGAATGCCTTCATACTTAACTCATGTCGTAATGAGTTAGGCTCAATCTAGGGGTCGTGGTGACCATGTCCGCGTGGAGATAGATTGATCTATCGATTGAGACTTCGATTCTACCAAGGGTAGATAATTGGCCAAGAGAATGTGTGTATTCTCTTCAGGGCTAGTTGGGTCTAATCAAATGGAGTAGCAACTAAAAGACATTAAAGTCGGTCCACCTTTATTCGAATGTTGTTTAAAATTACATCGAATTAAGGAAAATACCGTAGCAAATGTTCCACATGCCAAGGGCGACGTACGGGTCTTCCCTGCATATCTTCAAGATAATAAGTACCGGGTCTCATAATTTTGATGACTCGATACGGGCCTTCCCATTTTGGATCCAGCGAACGAGCAGGAGCTCCGAGGTTCTGTCTAAGGACTAAATCGCCGAGCTGGAAAGCTCTAGGCCAGACTTTAGCATCACGATAACGAGCAATGCGCTGCTGATACGCTGCTGCTCGCAGCTGGGAGGCATCCCTCCGCTCTTCCAATAAGTCGAGATGAAGTCAGAGACCTTCATGATTACAAGTGGGTTCATACTGCTCGATTCAATACGAAAGTACTTGAACTTCAACCGGTACTACTGCGTCGGTGCCGAATGCCAAGGAGAAAGGAGTTTCACCTGTCGATGTGCGAGTCGTAGTCCTATATGCCCATAAGACTTCTAGCAGGAGTTCTGGCCACATGCCTTTACACTCACCGAGCTTGGTCTTTAAATGATGCTTGATGATTTTATTCACTGCTTTAACTTGCCCATTTGCTTGAGGATGATATGGGGAGGTGTGGACATTGCATATCTTCCATTTTTCACAAAATTCATTGAAAGCGGCGTTGTCGAATTGCTTTCCATTATCGGTGATTATAGTGTGGGGGAGCCCATAACGGCATATGATATTTCTCCATACGAACTTAGCGGTCTGTTTCTCGGTAATTCTGGCTAATGGTTCTGCCTCAACCCATTTGGTGAAGTAATCAACTGCCACGATTGCGAACCTGTTTTGACCTTTTCCGATAGGCAAGGGCCCGATGATATCGACTCCCCATTGGGCCAAGGGCCAAGGGCTATCCATTGGCGTCATTTGCTCGGACGGTACATGAGGTATAGGAGAATATCGCTGGCACTTGTCACATTTTTTAGAAAATTCGATCACATCTACCTTCATAGTGGGCCAGTAATATCCTTGCCTCATCGCCTTATATGCTAGAGATCGTCCCCTTGGGTGGTTACCACATGCCCCCTGGTGTATTTCATCCAGAACACGATGTGCTTCTTCTGGGTGAAGACACCTTAAGTAGGGCAAAGAGAAACTCTTACGTAATAACGTTCCATTTTGTAAAGTATACCTGGCAGCTCGATGACGAATTTGTCGTGCGGATTTTTTGTCGTCTGGAAGATTCCATCCCTGAGATAGAGGACAATGGGGTCCATCCAGCATGGAGAGGGATTGTTGAGCTCTTAATTGTGCATATTCTAACCCCAATTCATCACTCATTATGTACGGTTTATATGTTTAAAGGACTATTCTAAGCCATGATTTGTGATTGTAGGAACAAGATGGAGATGTCACCAATTGAAGGCTAAATGTAGCTCCTTACAAGCATTGAAGACCATAGGATGAAGTATTGAAGGAAGATCAAAGAGAAGAAAGTAAGGAGAGAAGAGAAAAGAAGAAAGAAAGAAAGAAATAAAGAAGAAAAGAAGCCAGACCGGTCGGCTGACCGGTCAGCCAAAGAAGGCCGACCGGTCAAGACCGGTCGGCCGCCCTCCTTTATGCACAACAGAAGATGGACAGTGTAGTCCGACCGGTCATGATCGGTCGGCTACACACGCTGGGACAAATTCAGCTTAGTCCGACCGGTCATGACCGGTCGGCCATGTTGCTGGACCAATGTATAAGTCAGTCCGACCGGTCATGACCGGTCGGCTGTGTTCCCTGGACTATTGCAAGTGAAGACCTACCGGTCATTACCGGTCGGCCATGCGTAAAAACGGCTCTTTCTATTTTGGATCTCCGGATTTCACTGCGCAATTGCGTTAGTTTACGCAATTTCTGGAACTCTCTTGCGTATTGGACTCCTCCAAGCTATAAAAGGGTGTCTTCTCTTCATACCAAAGGAGGCTAGGACGTGGGGATTGCTCAGGAGACGGATTCTACTTCGAATTTCTAGTTTTCTTCCTGTTTTAGTAGTTTTTCATGTTTTTAGAGGCTTCTAGTTCAAGGATGTTAGAGATGAACTAAAACCTCTTAGCTAGGGCTAAGAGGTGAAGCTTTTGATTCGTTTTTGATGGATTGATGCAACCTAGGTTTCCTTTTATGTTTTAATTGATGAATTTTAGTTCAATATGAGTTTGAATCAAGTATTAAGTTGGTTTTACTTTGATCTCTTGATGACTCCGGGCTCATGTGATTCTTAGTGATTCTAAGCTTAGTATCTTAGCTTTTGAGCATTGTTTATGCTTGTGTAATGCATTGATCTACCATCGACTCTGGGCATGGTAGACGCTTTGATTGCCTTGTATGCAATGGCCTGATTTTCATGTGGGAACTCATTCAACTAAAGTTCTTATCTTTTGTATATAATCTGGAATAATTGTTTATTGATTGATTTTGATTTAATTAGAGTTCTAATCATGAGTTGTAATCAGGTCTAGTGACAGGATTTGGTGAAAATATGGTTGTGAATCTCAACTAGATTGGAAAGAGGTTTGGCCTATACAATTAAGTGTGCCCAAGGCCTGAGCATGGTTGTGGGAATCAAATCAGTTAATAAGCACTTGTTTTGGATAATTATTGATTGAACCGCTCTATATTCCAATCGGATAGAGATAGGAATTCGATTCCGATTGAGTTATGAGAGACCTAGTTGTGTTGATGCATTGAAACCTATCAAAAGTGGATCCTTGGCGCTCTAGTGCCTTTTTAGATTGAAATTACCTTAACAATTCACTGTTTTCCAGCTTTAGTTCTTAATAGGATCTTAATTACTAGTTGTTTTAGTTAAATCCTAAGAATACCCATACATAAATCTCTGTGGGAACGATACTCGGTCTTTCCGAATTATTACTACTTTGCAACCCTACACTTGGGGAGTGAACAAGTTTTTGGCGCCGTTGCCGGGGATTTCTATGCGGTATTTTTAGAATTTTCTGAAATAACTTCTAGTTGAGATTGTGTTAAAATAGGTTTAGAATTTGTTTTGCTTTCTAGGGTAGGTTTTTCTTCTAAATACTAACTTACTTTGTTTTGAATTTGCAGGATTCTAACATAGGTCTAATCCAGGGATTTTTAGGAAGTTGAAGAAGAAGTAGGCATCTTAAGTCACAAATCAGGTTTTATTATTCTAACCCTACTCTTCTTCTTCTCCTACTCATTCCTATCCTATTCATCTCTTGTAGAGTGGGTGGAGACTCCTTTTGGATCTCTGAAAGGTAGGCCTTGTGCCACCTGGATTCCTATTGGTCGGCTCTGCTGTCTTGGATCACCTTGTGCTCAAAGATTTCTCTTCTCAACCTATTCATCTTTCTTCTTTTTCTGTACTTTTTCTCAAAAGACTCAAAGAGTGGGTGGGGAGTTCTTTGAACCGCTATTGACCAGGAGAAATCGGTCTCTATCCTTGCTTCTGGCTTAGCCATTGCAAGACACCTTGTGCTTAAGTCCTAGAGAGGAGTAAAGGAAGGAAGGAAGAATTCTTTTTCCTTTTTGTTCATTCTTTTTTGGTTTTGCATGCCACATTGGGCTCGGACTTATAATAACCGACTTGTAAGGGACAGAGTAATTGTTGAAGGGATTGATAGAGAGCCTCGTGCTAGGAAACGTCAGAATTTTCCTGAAATTACTAGAGAGATGGCTGAAAATCAACCAAATCAAGGGGTTGATCAAAATCCAGCCCCAAACCTTACTGAAGAGGATGAGAATGAAGTGGGGGATGTACCTCAACCTAGAACTTTACGTGACTATTTACAACCAGCTAGGACGAGTACCCCCTCTTGCATAATTTTCCCTCACAATGTGGGGAACATTGATTTTAAACCAGGGTTGATCCAACTTCTTCCTAGATTTCATGGACTCGACTCTGAAAGCGCTTATTTACATATTAAGGAATTTGAGGAGGTTATAGCCACAATAAACTATGACAATGTGACCAAGGATACTATAAAACTTAAATTGTTCCCTTTTTCCTTGAAAGAGAAGGCCAAATCATGACTACATTCCTTAAGGCCGAGGTCTATTGGGACATGGGCTGAGATGACTAGGGAGTTTCTTAAAAAATTCTTCCCTACTCATCGAACCAATGCACTAAGAAGGGCCATAATGAACTTCGCTAAAAAAGAAGAAGAAACCTTTTTCCAATGTTGGGAAAGGTATAATGAGCTTTTAAACGCATGCCCACATCATGGCTATGAAAGGTGGAGGTTGATTAGTTTCTTCTATGATGGATTGAACTCAACCATGCGCCAATTTGTAGAGATGATGTGCAATGGGGAGTTCATGAACAAGGAACGGAGGAAGCTTGGGATTATTTTGACATGTTGGCTGAAAATACACAATCTTGGGATACATCTAAGCCAACAAGTTCAAAACAACCTCAAACCAAGGAAAAGGGAGAAATTTATGTTTTAGATGGGCAAGATGATCTAGGTTCTAAAGTGGCTAAACTCACACGAAAGGTCGAGGAGATGGAACTAAAGAAAGTGGACACAACCCAACAAAGGGGGGCTGTTGAAACTATTTGTGGTATTTGTGCTTCCAATGTGCATCAAACGCCGGATTGTCCAACAATCTATACGTTTCGAGAACTTTTATTTGAACAATCAAATGCCTTGAATAGTTATCAACGACCTTTTAGTACTCCAAATTCAAACACGAATAATTCTAGTTGGAGGAACAACCCAAACTTCAATTGGGCGAATGGAAACACGGCTAATCAAAATAATCCTCAAAGGGGGGCCCTAATGCAAATGGCCCCGCCTCAATGCCTATAGAGGATACTTTGAAAGCATTCATGGAAGGTCAAGCTCAAATAAATCAATCCAACCATACGATAATGCTTGAGCTTAAAACTTCGGTAGAGGAAATCAAGGCTCGCTTAAACGCAAGGGAAGGGATTCTTCCAGCCCAACCCATACCAATTCCAAAAACACAATGCGAAATAAGCGTGCCTAGTTCTTCTAACCAACACATGCAACATGCTAAGGCCATCACCACTCTTAGAAGTGGGAAAATTATTGAAAAATTTGATCCGGTGAAGGTTTCACCGCCTAATGATCCGGTATCTTCCAAAGAGGGTGATGGACCTAGCACCGCCATGAATGAAACAGAGCCATTGAAAGAATATAGGCCCGTTGCTCCATTCCCCCAACGCTTGATTCCAGCCAAACCTCAAGATAAATATCAGGAATTTTTGGAGGTTTTCAAGCAAGTCAAAATCAACATCCCATTGTTGGATGCCATTAAACAAATACCATCATATGCAAAATTTTTAAAAGACCTTTGCACGGTTAAAAGAAAAATACATGTGCAAAAGAAGGCATTTTTGACAGAGAATGTGAGTGCCATTATCAACCACGGGATGCCCAAGAAATACAAAGATCCCGGTTGTCCAACAATATCTTGTGTGATTGGAGACTACCGGGTGAAACATGCTTTACTCGATCTAGGGGCAAGTGTGAACTTAATCCCCTTTTCGGTCTATGAACAATTGGGTTTAGGTGAATTAAAACCCACCAAAACCACATTACAACTTGCTGACCGATCGATTCGTATTCCGAGAGGGGTGATTGAGGACGTTCTTATCCAAGTTGACAAAGTTTACTACCCGGTGGACTTTATTGTCTTGGACACGAGACCCATGGTTAATATTGGCCCCCAAATTCCTGTCATACTTGGCCGCCCATTCCTAGCTACATCAAACGCTATCATAAATTGTAGGAGTGGGGTCATCCAAATGTCTTTTGGCAATATGACGATTGAGTTGAATGCTTTCAATATTGACAACCAACAAGAGGATGAGGATGAGGAGGTCCACGAAATAAATATGATCAATTCTATTATGGAAAATGAGTCCCTCTCACCTATTTACTCCGGTCCCTTAGACGAAGAAGTGACTCACTCCCTTGATGAGAACGATAATATGATAAGGGATATGGTCACACTTTTTGAGTCGGTATCGGCATATGACACTAGCCGAGAGAAGGATGTGGAAACAACACCTTATTGGGCTGAGAAATCAATTCATATTTCCACACCTTTATGGATCATGCATACCGAACTCCATCAACCCTGGGATGATCCTTACTTGCAATATCAATGCCCAGGAAAATATGAGTGGAGACATATTTTTTCTGATAAATATGATGGTGTCTCCTCCTATACACGTGGTGAAAATATTAAGGAACCCGCTGAAATTCTTTCTTGGGATTTTGAGTGGCTTATCTCGATCAATCACACACATGTACATTGTAAAGCAGGATATTGGATGACGTTACTGCGAAACCTTTTGATCCATCTAATGATTCTGCTTGACTTTATGCTTTTGGATGAGTTGTTGGGATTAACCTCCTAGTCTGACGGAGGATGATTTGGTAGAATACTTTCCCATTAGGATTTGCTTTGATAGTCGATTTAGTTGCGAAGTAATCCATCTCCAAAAGCTAAATTTGCCATGGAATATATGCTTCAGGTGATATCTCTCTCACTCTCCTTTGTTTTATGTCCTTGCTCTCATGTCATGCATATTGCATATCTTATTACATTGAGGACAATGTAAAGTTTTGGTTGGGGGGTGAGAGATTCCTTATATGATGAATCTGCTAGCTTTGTGACATGTCGAGCAAAGATGTAGAAATTTTTCAATTTTTCTAAAATTCGAAACTCTTTTGGACAACTTTGATTCTATGCATTCGAGATGGCATGGGTATAAGAAGATGAGATACGAAGTGAGGGATGTTGCAAGCTTTGAACTTCTCTTAATATAATGGTTTTATATATGAATTCACCTATTTTTATGATTGATAGAAAATTTGAACACCTTTTGCACCTAGTTCACATTACACGATTTTCATGATTTGAAAGGATTATGTGATTTGTGGATTAACTAGACCGTGATTGAAGGTATTGAGAAACCAAGCCGGGGTACTTTGTCCATCCTTGTCCATGGGAAAATAACGAAAGATATGGATTTCTAAAAATCCTATCTAATATAAAAGAAAAAGGAAAGGAAGGATGAAATTGGGAATTATGAAAAATGGTGGAAAATTCCGATTAGGGCTACCTACTACCAACCAGGGGATGGTCTACCCGTAACCAAAGCCGGAAATGGGACGTAGTGTGAAAGTCGTCGGAAGGACGGTAAGGCAAATTCCTGTCATAGGCTTGTTGTTGCTCTATACACCTTGAGATCTATAGTTTAGTTGATCTATAAAGAAGATAATCCTGGAAACTCATGAGATGAACCTTCACTATGCACACTGGGTTGAATTTGTTCAAGTTCTTCTATCTATCAATCAATCAGCGGGAATTTCATATAAACACTTATTATGTTCTGAGAGTTTAAGGTTTCAACCTTTATCACTGAATTTCTCTGATTCTTACGCTTATGTGTCTTGGAATGTATAGAAGAGTAGTTTCTAAAGAAGAGTTGGGTTTTGGAAAATGAAACTTGTTTCACGCATGTTTTGCTCGGGACTAGCAAAATGCTGGTTGGGGGGTGTGTTGAGCTCTTAATTGTGCATATTCTAACCCCAATTCATCACTCATTATGTACGGTTTACATGTTTAAAGGACTATTCTAAGCCATGATTTGTGATTGTAGGAACAAGATGGAGATGTCACCAATTGAAGGCTAAATGTAGCTCCTTACAAGCATTGAAGACCATAGGATGAAGTATTGAAGGAAGATCAAAGAGAAGAAGGTAAGGAGAGAAGAGAAAAGAAGAAAGAAAGAAAGAAATAAAGAAGAAAAGAAGCCAGACCGGTCGGCTGACCGGTCAGCCAAAGAAGCATGACCGGTCAAGACCGGTCGGCCACCCTCCTTTATGCACAACAGAAGATGGACAGTGTAGTCCGACCGGTCATGACCGGTCGGCTACACACGCTGGGACAAATTCAGCTTGGTCCGACCGGTCATGACCGGTCGGCCACGTTGCTGGACCAATGCATAAGTCAGTCCGACCGGTCATGACCGGTCGGCTGTGTTCCCTGGACTATTGCAAGTGAAGACCGACCGGTCATGACCGGTCGGCCATGCATAAAAACGGCTCTTTCTATTTTGGATCTCCGGATTTCACTGCGCAATTGCGTTAGTTTACGCAATTTCTGGAACTCTCTTGCGTATTGGACTCCTCCAAGCTATAAAAGGGTGTCTTCTCTTCATACCAAAGGAGGCTAGGACGTGGGGATTGCTCAGGAGACGGATTCTACTTCGAATTTCTAGTTTTCTTCCTGTTTTAGTAGTTTTTCATGTTTTTAGAGGCTTCTAGTTCAAGGATGTTAGAGATGAACTAAAACCTCTTAGCTAGGGCTAAGAGGTGAAGCTTTTGATTCGTTTTTGATGGATTGATGCAACCTAGGTTTCCTTTTATGTTTTAATTGATGAATTTTAGTTCAATATGAGTTTGAATCAAGTATTAAGTTGGTTTTACTTTGATCTCTTGATGACTCCGGGCTCATGTGATTCTTAGTGATTCTAAGCTTAGTATCTTAGCTTTTGAGCATTGTTTATGCTTGTGTAATGCATTGATCTACCATCGACTCTGGGCATGGTAGACGCTTTGATTGCCTTGTATGCAATGGCCTGATTTTCATGTGGGAACTCATTCAACTAAAGTTCTTATCTTTTGTATATAATCTGGAATAATTGTTTATTGATTGATTTTGATTTAATTAGAGTTCTAATCATGAGTTGTAATCAGGTCTAGTGACAGGATTTGGTGAAAATATGGTTGTGAATCTCAACTAGATTGGAAAGAGGTTTGGCCTATACAATTGAGTGTGCCCAAGGCCTGAGCATGGTTGTGGGAATCAAATCAGTTAATAAGCACTTGTTTTGGATAATTGTTGATTGAACCGCTCTATATTCCAATCGGATAGAGATAGGAATTCGATTCCGATTGAGTTATGAGAGACCTAGTTGTGTTGATGCATTGAAACCTATCAAAAGTGGATCCTTGGCGCTCTAGTGCCTTTTTAGATTGAAATTACCTTAACAATTCACTGTTTTCCAGCTTTAGTTCTTAATAGGATCTTAATTACTAGTTGTTTTAGTTAAATCCTAAGAATACCCATACATAAATCTCTGTGGGAACGATACTCGGTCTTTCCGAATTATTACTACTTCGCAACCCTACACTTGGGGAGTGAACAGGGATGGACTGCGATCACTTGCCCAAGAGTTTCTTGGTCGATACTCGGGGTGCGAAGGTGCTCGATGGGAATTGATTGTGATAACTCAGATTTTGGTACGGAGGCAAGTTTTGCCAAAGAATCTGCGATTTTATTCTTCTCGTGAGGGATGTGGATTATTTCATAATTCTTCAGCTTCGCGAGCAGGATGAGCACTCGAGATTTGTATAAGGCCATCCTTTCTTCTTTTGCCTCAAATTCGCCGAGTACCTGATTGACTATGAGCTGAGAGTCACTATGAATGAGTAAACTCTGAATTGAGAGGACGTTTACTAGTTCGAGGCCGACGAGGAGAGCCTCATATTCTGCTTCATTATTTGAGATGCGAGAATCAAATCGTAAAGCGTATTGGAAACGCTACCCGTCTGGAGCAACTAGAATTAGGCCCACTCCGCTACCGGTGGCCCGCGAGGACCCATCCACGAAGAGTGACCAGGGTGGCTGGTCGCTGGTAGCGGAATTATCATTGGGAGAGGAGTATGTGAATTCAGCGATGAAGTCGGCCACGGCCTGACCCTTAATGGCGGTCCTGGGGCAGAACGAAATACCGTACTCATTGATCTCAACCGCCAATTTAGTTAGTCGCCTTGAAACCTCGGGTTTTTGAAGAACCTGTCGTAACGGATGATTTGTTGGCACTAATATCGTGTGGGCTTCGAAGTAGGGTCGCAGTTTTTGGGCAGCCGTGACCAAAGCAAGGGCCAACTTCGCCGTATCAGAATACCGAGTTTCAGCGTCCACCATCGCTCGACTAATATAATAAACGGGCCTTTGTACCCCGGAATCTTCTCTTATTAAAGCGGCACTAACGGCCGTAAAAGACACAGATAAATAAAGAAGAAGTTGCTCGTGCGCCACATGTTTTGATAGAACGGGGGGTGCACTCATATATTGTTTCAGCTGTTGGAATGCTTCTTCGCATTGCGGTGTCCACTCCCAATCAGATTTGGCGGTGGCTCGGAGGAGTTTAAAGAAGGGTAAACACTTGTTCGAGGCCCGCGAAATAAACCTGTTCAACGATGCAATGCGACCAGCCAGACGTTGGACATCCTTGAGAGTGGTCGGAGATTTCATCTCTACCAATGCTTTTATTTTTTCAGGATTTGCCTCGATTCCTCGTTGGTCGACCATAAATCTAAGAAATTTACCAACGAACACTCCGAACGCACATTTCTCTGGATTTAGCTTCATCTGATACTTCCTCATTAAGTGGAAGGCTTCTCGAAGATCTGCAAGGTGGTCGTTTTCTATGACGCTTTTCACGAGCATGTCGTCGACATAAACCTCCATATTCCTACTGATATGTGTGGCGAATATTTTATTGGCTAGGTGCTGATAGGTGGCTCCTGCATTTTTAAGACTAAAAGGCATTACCTGGTAGCAATACAAGCCTCGGTCAGTGATGAAGGCAGTGCGCTGGTTGTCGGGTGGATGCATCATGATCTGGTTATAACCGGAATAGGCGTCCATAAAACTGAGCAGGGCATGCCCTGCCGTTGAATCAACCAGCTGGTTGATTCGCGGGCTTGGGAAGTTATCTTTGGGGCACGCTTTGTTTAAATCCGAATAGTCAACACACATTCTCCACTTGCCATTAGTTTTTCAAACGAGAACCACGTTCGTGACCCATTCTGGGTAGTCAACTTCTTTTATAAAATTGACCGTGAGCAGCTTCTCGACTTCAGCCTTGATTACCATTTGCCTCTCTGCAGTGAAGGCACGTCGGCGCTGATGAACAGGTTTATAATTCGGATCAACATTCAGACGATGTGCGATGACGTTGGGGTCGATGCCCGGCATATCTTGGTGAGACCAGGCAAACACATCTTGGTATTCGGTGAGGAAACGGACCAGATCTCCCTGAAAGACGCTCCTTAAAGAAGATCCCACGTAGACAACCTTGGACGAATCGTCTTCAGTTAAATGGATTGCCACTGTTTCTTCCCCGGGAGTTCCCGATTGGAGAGCATTCTCTCTTGGGTCCAACGAGGTAGCCGTAGGACTTGATGAATCTTATGCCACCAGCATAACCGGTGTCGTTTGAGCCTTTTTCCAGTCTTGTACGGCTATCTCGTAACACGCTCGGGCTTCCTTTTGATTTCCTCGTACAACCTCGACTCCATTTGGGGTAGGGAATTTTATGCACAAGTATAGTGGATGTAACGCTGCCCCCACCTTGTTAAGCGAAGGTCGACCCAAAATGGCATTATATGCTGATCTCTGATCCACCACGAGGAAATTTACAAAGATAGTCGTTTTTGCTGGGTTTTCACCAAAGGTAACTGGAAGGTCAATGCTTCCTTCAGGTGTTACCGCTTCGCCCCCGAAGCCGACGAGAGGGGTTGAGATTGGTTTTAGCAGGCTCCTGGAGAGTGCCATTTTGGTGAAAGCCTCCAGGTAGAGAATATCAGCAGAGCTACCTGTATCCACCATAATGCGATGAGTCAGATAATTTGATACCTTTAGTGTGACCACGATAGAGTCTTTGTGAGGGAAGTAAATCCCCTCTGCATCCTCGAGGGAGAAGGAGATTGGAGGATGGCCGGATTCTGACGCGTTGGGCGTCTGTTCCAACCAGTAGATATGTTAGGGCTTCTTAGACACCTTACGAGTGTATGCTTTTCTTGAAGCTTGAGAATCTCCCCCGCAAGTCGGTCCTCCGGCGATGGTCCGGATCTCCCCCGTAGGTTCAACGTCTTCTTGTGAAGTATGTTGGTGAGGTGATTTCTTCTAGTGTGATGGGGCTTCCGTCCTTTTAGGTGATCGATGTTGTCGGACGACATAATCTTGAAGATGACCTTTTCGAATGAGAGCTTCGATGTGATCTCGTAGAGATATGCAATCTTGGGTACTGTGCCCATGGTCTTTGTGGAAATAACAAAACTTACTCTTATCTCTCTTTCCAGGATTAGATTTGATCTTTGTAGGCCATTTTACATATGGTTTATGCTTGATCTCCATTAGCACTTTTTCAGGGGATCGGTTGAGAGGAGTATAATTATGATATTTACCAGAATAAAGCTTCTTGGGAGAGCGGTCCCTACGATCACGCCGATATTTCTTATCCGGGGGAGAGATTTCCTCCGGCTTGCGTTTCCTGCCCTGTATACCATGACGTGCCAAAGCAACTTCTCCTGCATTGATATATTTCTAAGATTTTGCTTGGAATTTTGTCATGGTTTTAGGAGGGTTCTTATTTAGGGCGAATCTAAATTTCTCTCTTGTAATTCCAGCTATGAGGGCGGTGAGGCCTTTTTCTTCGGTATAACATTCAGTTTGGACGGCTTCTGCAGTGAACCGTACTGTAAACTCCTTTATCGTCTCCCCATGCTACTGTTTCAAATCCATTAGGTGAGATGCCGACTTTTTAGTAAGGATACTTCCCATGAATTGAGAGAGGAATAGCTCCGATAGCTGTGCGAAGGACCTGATGGATCGGGGCTTTAGCCCCCAGAACCATGTACGAGCTGCCTTCTTTATAGTTAGGGAAAAAGCCCTATACATGATTTCTGACCCATATCCCTCCAACTCCATAAGAGACCTATACGTTTCCAGGTGTTCGAGAGGATCGCCAGTACCTGTATACGGGGTGATGACTGGCGTGCGGTACTTCCTAGGTAAAGGTGTTTCCATGACCTCGTAGGTGAAAGGAGACTCGGATCGATGTATCGACGCCACAGCAGCAGATGGTCGATTTGCCTGATATCGTTGTTCCATATCATCAAAACGATCATGGATTCTCTTGAGGTCTCCCTCCCATGGTAAGGTATAACCTGACATTTCAACAGTGGACCCCTGACATTGCTGTTGTCGGGAAGTACTGGAGTGTATGGAATGCGGGGGTAGTACAGGGGCTTGGTTGCCGAGTGGCATTCGATTTGACGGAGGATGATTTGGTTAGACTTGTGGTTTGTCCGCGGAATGTCTGGAAGCCATTGGTATAGGTTGCGCCGGCAACCCTTCGGAAGGTTGTCGCTGGGGCTCCAGGAAATGCTGATCAAATCGATTAGACAAGGCTTGAAATCCGGCATTGAGGGTTAGAAGTGTGTTTCCGAGGAAACGCATGACATCTTCTTGATTTCCGGAAGCATCAAATAACGGGTTTTGCGATGGCACGTTGGGATCTCCCTGGGGGATGCCCGTTGAAGTAGTCTGAGGGATGGGCGCTGGTTCGGTAATGTCAGGCAGAGGTAGCGTCTGCCTTAAAGTGGAAGGATGAACTGTCTTTTTAGGAGGCATGGTGGGAGGATTTCGATCAGTGATAAGAGCGGCTAATCTTGACAATCAAATGCTTCCCACAAACGGTGCCAATCTGTTTACGTCGGATTTTATAACAGGGTCCTCCAAACGTTCACCTTCCTTCCAGGCAGTTTCCTCCTGAACCTGAAAAAGTGCAAAAGGAAAACTAAGGGTGGCCGACGTCCGGCCATTAGCCCTCCGAAGCTTAAATTAGATAGGATTATAAAGGAAAGGATGGGATCTGGGACTTAAAGATTATGTACCTTCTTATCGATGAAGCCATCCATTTATATAGATCCAAATGACCCAATCTGTTACGTTAGATATCAAGATTACTACTAACTTCTGGGGATAAGATGTTTATCCTGTTTGATCCTTAGAGAAAGGAATGGCCTAGTCCAATTAGACATCTGGCCAATTACGTTTCATGATAGTGATCCCCTGAGATCTGGAGCCACGGGCAAAGATAAGCCTAAAATCGGTCTATACGGGCTGCTGGTACTATAAAGGCAGAGGATTCTTTGGCTCGGAGATAACTACTCGCATGTTGAGATGCGACCCCTTTCGGCGACCACGAGCCGAGCTGCTCGCATATTGAGATGCGACCCCTTTCGGCGACCACGAGCCGGGCTGCTCACATGCCCAGAAGGGTATTCCGTACTCTCCTAATATTCGAGCCTCAACCATAAGGGCTTGATGACTCGATAATCGTGCGTCGTACTTATCCAATATAAGAGCCTCGAGCAGATGGGCTCCCAAGTCAAATATTGTCATAAGGGTGCTCGCATATCGAATGTCGTCATAAATGTGCTTGCACGTCTCGAGTCTTCGCTATCTACGGCCACCGCAATTTGACTGTAACAACATCCATCTCTCATATCATGTTATCATCAATCTCATGAGAGTGGGCCAAACACGCCTCTAAGTGATTAGAGAAAAATGTTAAGAGGGATGTATCTTCCACGAATGAGTCAATTAAATTTATTTCATGGACCTTATCATCTCTATCCCGTGGTTGTTTGCATAAATCGAAAATATTCAGCTCAAGTGCCATATTTCCAAAGGACATTTGTACAAGCCCGTACAATTGATGATTGCATTTAAAGTGGCTAAGAAAGGGCAGCCAAGTATGACAGTGATTTGAGCACCGGTACCAATTACATGATGTGTATCCAAGACAATAAAATCCACTGGATAGTAGAATTTATCGACTTATACAAGCACATCTTCAATCATTCCTCTTGGTATACAAATGGATAGATCAACAAGTTGGAGTGTGGTTTTGGTGGGTTTTAATTCACCTAAACCAAGTTGTTCGTAAATCGAGTATGGGATAAGGTTAACACTTGCCCCCAAATCAAGTAAAGCTTGTTTGATCCGGTAGTTACCTATGATGCATGAGATGGTAGGACTACCTAGATTGTTGTATTTTTGGGGCACCTCTTGTTTGATGATGGTGCTCAAATTCTCAGTCAAAAGTACTTTATTGTGTACATTGTGTTTCCTTTTAACCGTACAAAGTTCCTTAAAAATTTTGGCATATGGTGGTATTTATTTTATAGCATCCAACAACGGGATGTTGATCTTCACGTGCTTAAAAACCTCTAAAATTTTTAGATTTTTGTCTAGTTGTTTGGGTGAAATCAACCTTTAGGGAAAAGGAGTAACCAGCTTGTATTGCTTTTTCAGTTCTTTCTCATGTGGAGTGTTGTTAGAACTATCATCCTTGTTGGCAATTTTCGAATCATTAGGCTTTAGGGCCTTCACCAAATTAGATTTGTCAATTGTTTTACCGCTTATTAAGGTGGTAATAGCTTTAACATGTTCCATATGTTGGGAGGATAAGTTGGGATCTTGTATCTCGAATTGGGTCATTGGGTTAGGGAGAGGTTGGGTAGAAAGTGTGCCTTTCTCCCTAACATTAAGATGAGATTCAACTCTAACCATTGAAGTTTTCAAATCAATGATGGCTTGAGATGTGTTTTGGTTAAATCTTAGTTGTTCTTGCATGAACCCATAAATTTTCAGAGAATTAGTCTTGTTATATTCAGCTTGAACCGACATGAATGCACCCAACATCTCCTCAAGTGTAGCTTTGGTGTGATTATTAGGGATGGACCCAGTAGAGGTTGAGCTTAAGGGGTGTTATTTGCATTCGCAGTTGGTCCATTCCTCCAACTGAAGTTGGGATGGTTCTTCCAACTTGAATTATACGTGTTTGAGTTTGGAGCACTAAATGGTCGTTGATAATTGTTTATGATATTGGATTGTTCTTGCAAAAATTCTTGAAACGTAGGAATTGTAATCCTGTGTTTCATGTTGATTACCGGCACAAATTCCACACACATTATCAACAACTTCTATGGGTATAATCGTTTCTCCTTTCTTTAATTTCATAGCCTCAACTCTTATTGTGAGATTAGCTACACGTGCACTTATATTATCTTCTTCTGAAAGGATATAAATTCCTCCATTTTCTCTTTGTTGGCCTGTCTTGGGATTTGCTGGTTTAGATGTATCCCAAGATTGTGCATTCTCAGCCAAGACATCAAAGTAATTCCATGCTTCCTCAGCTTCCTTATTCATGAATTCTCCATTACACATCATCTCTACGAATTGACGCATAGGCGAAGTCAATCCTTCATAGAAAAAGCTTATTACCTGCCAACTTTTGTAACCATGATGTGGGCATGTGTACAATAAGTCCTTAAACCTCTCCCAACATTGGAAGAAGGTCTCGTCCTCTTTTTGGGCAAAATTAATGATAAGGCGCCTTGGCATGTTGGTTTTATGAGTTGGAAAAAACTTTTTAATGAATTCCCTAGTCATTTCAGTCCATGTGCCAATTGATCTTAGCCTTAATGCATAAAGCCAAGCCTTCGCTTTCTCCTTAAGGGAAAAAGAAAATAATTTAAGTTGCACAACGTCATCTGATACGTTTGCAAAGTGCATTGTGGCTATCACTTCATCAAATTCCTTGAGAAGTTAATAGGCACTTTCACTGTCTAATCCATGGAATTTGGGAAGGAGTTGGATTACTCTCAGTTTGAGATCAACATTCCCTGCATTATATGGAAAAATTATGCATAAGGGAGTGCTCGCACTTACAGGTTGCAAGTAATCACATAGAGTCCTTGGTCGAAGAACATTCTTAACTTCGTTCTCTCGTTTCTGTTTGATTTTGGCCCATATTTTGATTGGCCCTTGGATCGAGTTGATTTTCAGCCTTACTTTCAGAAAAAAATCAGAAATTTAAACATTTCTTAGCGCGTGGTTCCTTATCAATCCCCTCCACAATTCTCTCTTCACTTATTAAGCGATTGTTTGAATCCCAGACCCAATGGGGCATGCAAATTCAAAACAAAAGGAATGATAACAGAAAGAAGAATTCTTCTTTCTTTTCTTAACTCCTCTCTAGGACCGAAGTATAAGGTGTCTTGCAATGGTTGAGCCAGAAGCAAAGAAAGAGACCGATTTCTCCTGGTCAATAGGGATTCAGAGAACTCCCCACTCACTTTTTAAATCTTTGAGAAAAGTTGAGAAATAAAAAAAGAAAGATGAATAGATTGAGAAGAGAAATCTCTGAGCTCAAGGTGATCCAAGATGGCAATACCGACCAATAGGAATCAAGGCGGCTCGAGGCCAACTATCAGAGATCTAAGGCGGTTAAACCGACTAATAGGAGTCTCCACCCACTCTACAAGAGATGAATATGATAGGAACAAATAGAGAAGAAGAATAATAAAGTTAGAAAGACAAAACCTGATTTGAACCCACTTGCTTCTACTTCAACTTCTAAAAAAACATTCCTGCAAAAATAAAATAAAACAAACTAAGTTAGAAAGATTTTTAAAAATCTAAAATAGAAAACTACTTTCAGAAATCTTGTAAAAACCATCAAGTCCCCGGCAACGGCACCAAAAACTTGTTCGCTCCCCAAGTGTAGGGTTGCGATGTAGTAATAATTCGGTAGAGACCGAGATCGTCCTCAGGGACTAACTCATGAATTCACAGAATTTCTTTGAATAATCTCTAATTGAAATCAAATTAAAACAAATTGAAATTTGAACGTAGATGGGCAATCTGTAAACTTGAGATGAGTTTAATAATCTAAAAAAAATGCACTAGAGCGCCAAGGATCCACTTGTAGCTATCATTGATGCATAATTCGCTTTGGTTTCTCAATTATAGAACTAGAATCAAAATCAAATCCTATCTAGCCGGATTATAAAGCGGTTAATTCAGCAAAATAATCTGTCACATGTGTTGTTCATCAACATGATTCCCTCAATTCAAGTTGGGACTTGGGCACACTCAATTGCATAGGCCAATCCTAGTTCTAATAGATTAAAATCATAACTATAATAATCATCAAACCCTGTCACTAGGCTTAACCAATATCATGGTTTGAATTTGATTCAAATCACATAAACAAACAACACATATTTCAGAATTTAAATAAAAGATAGAACTTTGGTTTGAAGTTCCCACATGAAGATCCAAGTTCTAGAGTGTCTTGAATCTAATTCCTCGGTGCGTACAGGTCTAGATCTTTGCAAAACAACTAGGAACTAAGATAATTCTTTCAAACATCCATGAGTCATCATAAGATTAAGAAAAACTACTTAAAACTTCATTCAAACTCAACAAGCCATTGTTCAACATTAAAAACAATCCATGAAACCATTAAAAACGAATTAAAACACCTTAGATCTATTAGTGCACTTTTCTGTGGCATACTATTGCACCTTATTTGTCAATCACTTACGTCAGTGAGTCTAGTGTCGGTTGAGCTTAATGAAGACGAAGACCGAAGACTCAAGTGGCCCCGCTGCATCAAGGAAGAAGATACAGGTAAATGTGATACCTTGATGTGCCTTAACCTTAACCAAAACCTACCCCATTTTCCTCTTTGATGACCTTGACCATCTTAGAAATACTCTTAGTCATCATAGATTGGCCCTAGGTGTCCCAAAAGTGCACTCAAACCTCGCCCAAAGTGAGAGGGTTGAGAAAGGAGTGGGTCAGCATCATCAGGCTGAACCCAGGCTGACCGACCGGTCAAGACCAGTTGGACGGACTGGACCGACCGGTCGGACTGGGTCCCCACCTGGATAGCATCCTGTTGTGTCAACAGGCCATAGGGCCAACCGGTCTTGACCGGTCGGGCAGACCCCCCAGCAGTGACAGCAAGCTCCTGTCCATGTTTGTGCTGTGGCCGACCGGTCCAGACCGGTCGTGGACCCCTGGCCGACCGGTCACGACCGGTTGTCACTAGCTGTTTTCTACCCATTTTCAAACCGTTGCACTCTCTTTTATAAAAAGGGCTTAGCTTGTTTTGAGGGGTAATGAGAGGGATTTCAAGAGGAGTGAAGCCACCATTGTTGGAGACCATTTGAGGCTCATTCCCAACCTATGCAAGGCATCTTCCTTGTGCTTTAACACAAGATTGGAGCATTCCAAGCTTATGAAGAAGATGACCTTCATCCCCTCTTGATCTCTAGAGTTTGGAACCTTCTTGATTGGCATATCCTTGTCCAAAACTCTAAGATGAGATCATTGTAGGAGAGAACCTCTAGGTAACCCATTCCCATTAGTTGTAGAGTTCTCAAACCTACCCTCCTATCACCTTGGGCATCTCAAAGGCATCATATGCAAGGTGTTTGATCAAGTGTGGCTGAGGCATTGGCGACACAACGGCAACACGATCGTGGGAGCAAGGGAAGCTGATTGAAGCACGGGAGAGCGGAGATCAAGCAACCTGAACCGACGCTGAACAAGGGGCTCATCCGACAAGTAAGGTTGTCTTTATTGAGAGTCCATTTAGAGTTTGCTTGTCAAACTCGATCTAAGGACGTTAGCCGTTCCTTGGCCCGTTAGCCGGGCCTAAACTAAGTCTCCAAGGGGGAGCCTCCGACACGGGAGTGAACGTGCGTCGGGTTGAGAGTTAGCCTATGTCCAAAACTCCGTTTGGGTTGAGAGTTAGCCCTTTGTCCAAAACTCCGGTTATGGTTGAGAGGTGAACCGATAAAACCTCCGTGTAAAGGTTAAGAGGTGAGCCTCATTTAAAACCTCCAATAGTGAATGCAGGTGTGCTCAAAGGAGTTGAGTACTTGAACCGGGAGTGGAGTAGACCCAAAGTCGAACCACTATACATGCTTGTGTTTGTGATTGAATTGAGCACATTGATATCTTAGCATTTGATGTTTAATTGTTTAATTATGAATGCTTGATAGGAATGTATGCTAAGCACTAGATATACACTTTCACACACAAGATGTACTTTCACTAGTTGTGTAGACTGGAGCTCATTGATCCATTCTCATAAGTCTACATAGGTTGCATAGGTTAAGAGCTTGATTAGTTAAATCATTTATTTACCTATGCATGCTTAGACTGTGATTGTTTATTGCTTAACCATATGCTAGTCTTGTGATTGGACCCACTTAGGCTTGGAAGTCGAAGTGTTCTTGCTTACTTAGTTTAATTTGTTGAATTGTGTAAGTAGGCAAAAAGAATTTCAAAAAGGTCCTAATCACCCTCTTCCTATAGGTTTAGCCATAATTCTAGTTGCTCTTTAAGCTTCTGCACATACGTAGGTGTCGTGTTAGACTACCGACGTACTTTCAAGATCTACTACAAGCTACACCTCTTAGCCCTAGCTAAGAGGTTTAACCGACTATGCTAAGAGAAAACGGGAAAACTACTATAAACATGAAGAACTAGAAAGAAAACTAAGTAGAGGGAGTAGTAGAACTCTGAATCTGACTTTCTCCACCTCCCAATCCAATAGATCTCTTCTAGGCTAGCTTAGGAATGAAGTGGAGGTATCCTTTTATAGCTTTAGCCCCCAGCAACGAAGAACCTTCGAGAAAGTGCGTATCTTGTACATTTTGCGCAGCGAAAATCGCAATCCAGAAACAAAAATGTCTATTTTTGGACATTGGCCGGTTGGCCGGACCCCCCTATCCCGCCGGTCGAAGCTTTGATAGCAAATACTCAACTCTCAAGACGTTGGAATGCACAGGCCGACTTGCCAACCAACCAGCCGGTCGGTTAATAGGTCGGGCTTCATAAAAACAGTTTAGGGAAAATGTGGTTTCTAGAGGGTTTGGCCGGTCGGCCGGTCGGTCTATAAAATGTGATTTTTTTTGCTTTTCTTTCTCCATCTCCATTGCATCTTTCCTCCCACCTCTTGTCCTTTATTCCTTTGATCTTCAAGGCATGTAAGAAGGTTCTCTAAGCATCCGAATGACGGAGTCTCTCTCTCATTCCTATAATCACAACACCATGCATTAGGTAGGTATTTAAACATGTAATTCATGCATAGTTTGTGATGAAATGGGGTTAGAATATGCACATTTAAGAGCTTAACATGTTCCGCGTATGATCTCGGAGAAAATCGACAAGCCGAAGAAAATAAAATCAATTATTGTTATTTTGTTGACACCCACCGGGGAGTATGGAAGATTGCCCAGCGCCTAGGATACTGTGCGCGTTGATTTTTTTGAAAGTTTTTGAATTTTTGAATTTTTTGGATTTTTAAAAATGATCCCCACCTGTGGGACATAGTCCCATGGGGTTTTTTATTACAAAAGATTTTTGAAAAGATTTTTTTTATGGTGATCCCCACATGTAGAGCATGGTTTCATGAGGTTTTTACTACAAAGAGTTTTTGAAAATATTTTCTTTCGGTCCTTTATTTTGAAGATCTTCGTCTGATCTCAAGGGTGAGCGTTGACAAGTGTGTTTTTTATTTGGCCCATTTTTGTTTTTGTTTTTGTTTTTGTTTTTTTTGTAAAGGGAAATATGACTCCGCTTGGGGATACGCTTATTTCAATCTGTCTTCCCCTGACCAGATGGTCGTGGTCGATATCTGGTGGCGTGAGTAGCTTTATTGCAAGCTATATATATATATATATATATATATATATATATATATATATATATATATATATATATATATATATATATATATATATATATATATATATATATATATATATAGCTTGCAATAAAGCTACTCACGCCACCAGAGAGAGAGAGAGAGAGAGAGAGAGAGAGAGATTTTGGACAAAGGGGAAACACGATTCCACCTAAGGATGCATCTATTCCGTTATGGGCGACAAACGACTCTGCTTGGGGATGTTTATTTCTATCTGTCATCCCCTGACTAGATGGTCATGATAGAGATCGAGTGGCGTGCATCGGTTTATTGCATGTTATATTTTTTATTTTATCTTGTAATTAGCCCCATTATGCCTGGTCCAGATGGTCCCAATTGGGTCCAGATGATCAAGATTTGGACTTTATTGCATGGTTGTAGAAAGGCCCATCCGTATCCCATTTTAGGTTCTCTACTAGGGGATGCGTGAAATTTTCATCTACGCTCAACTTCTATTGTTGACAAGGCACCCGATTCATTTTACGTCAGTGAGCAAGACGAGCACACACAATTAAGTGCCATAGTTTTACATCTTCGGACGACTCCTTGAGAAAATGTGAAATTTCTATTTATTCTGAGCTTCTACTGCTGATAAGGAACTCGATCCATTTAACGTCAGCGAGTAAGACGAGCACACACAATTAAGTGTCATAGTTTTATGTCTTCAGACGAGGTTGACTGAGGGTTTACAGTTAACCCACCCATAAAGTTGCCTGTGCCTTTTGTGTAATGCACATAAACCATGTATCATCCGACGGACTCTTTCGGTCACAAGATGGACCACATCCTCACATTTCCCATGATCAATTCAATTTGGGGTCTTACGGTGCTCACTATACCATGAGAGTGTGCTTCACCTCCCAGCTGCCTTAATTCCCTTCATGACTTATAAGAAATAGGGAATATTTGCAGGCTTTAACAGTGATTTCCAAATCAAGGTTCCGCTCTTGACTTGTCTCTCAATAAGCTCCGGACACTCATACAAACAAATGTCAGCTATGTCCATAAGAGATTTGAAAGGCCCCTGAGAAATTAATCGCAATGTAGTTGAAGGTCTTTAGACCATATTTTGATAATCCAATCCATTGTTTCAAATTTGGACGGTCTGATTGGACAAAGAAACATCACTATGGGCCATAGTAACGTTGCAACGGTGGAAATCATTATTTTCCACTGGTATGCTCTTCTTTGAGCTTTGGTTATACTTGGATTTTGGGCTCAACCCCTAAAATGACTTGACCAAATGGAAGGACACAGTTTGCCCAACAGAGTAACTCAGTACTCATCCGATTTCCATCATAGAACTTCACATTATCCCGTCCCAGACGTGGATTACCTACTGACTGCAAGGTGACTAATGAGAATGCTTTGTGGGCCCCACCATGATATATGTGTTTTATCCACACCGTCCATCTATGTTTCCAAGATCATTACCGGGCATGAACTACAAAATGAGGCAGATCCAAATCTCACACGTACCACACCATGAGAAAACAGTAGCAATTGAACGCCCACCATTAAAAACTTTCTAGAGCCCAGTGTAATGTTTATTTGCCATCCAAGTTGTTGATTACGCCATGCAAACCTGGATCAAGAGAAAATATAAATATCAGCTTCATCCAAAACTTTTGTGGCGCATGAGAAGTTTTCAATGGTGAGTGTTTAATCACCACTCTTTCTTATGGTGTGGTCCATATTAGATTTGGATCTGCTTAATTTTTGGTTTCTTGTCCTATAACGATCTAGAAATGTAGATGGACGGCGTGGATAAAACACATATATCATGGTGGGGCCCACAAAGCGCTGTAAGTAGCTACCTCGCTAGTAGCTACATCGCAACTGATGCTAGACTGCCAGCGCCAGTAGGAAGCGGATTGCGTGATGAGTAACTCCGCAGGCTAGATTCTGTGGGGCCCACAGTGATTTACGTATTTTATCCACTCCGTCCATCCATGTTAACAGAAAATTTTAGCTATGGTGCCAAAAAATGAAGCATATCAAAATCTAAAGTGGACCACACCATAAGAAAAGTGTGAACCGAATGTTTACCATTGAAAAATTCTCAGAAGACAAAGAAGTTTTGGATCAAGCTGATATTTGTGTTTTCCCTTCATCCATATCCACGTGATCTTATGAACAGGGTTGGATGACAAAGAAAGATCACGGTAGGGCCTGGGAAGGTTTCAATGGTGGAAATCATTATTCCCACTGTTTCCCGTGCCCTGGTCAGATCGGGATATGCTTAAATTTTGGGCTCAACCACTAAAATGAGCTAAAAAAACATATGAACGGAATAGATAAAGCACTTACATTCTAGGTGGGTCCAACTGAGTTTAATATGCACGATAAAAGCATGCGGCTGATAGCAGAGTAAAGTCTGTGGGCCCACAGTGATTTATCGTATTTTATCCGCTCTGTCCATCCATCTTAACAGAAAAATTTTAAGTATGGTGCAAAAAATGAGGCATATCAGAATCTAAAGTTGCCTACACCTCAGGAAAAGTGTGAACTGAATGTCTACCATTGAAAAATTCTTGGAGGACACAGAAGTTTTGGATGAAGCTGAAATTTGTGTTTTCCCTTCATCCATATCCATGTGATCTTATGAACAGGTTGGATGACAAATAAACATCACTGTAGGGCCTGGGAAGGTTTCCACGGTGGAAATCATTATTCCCACGGTTTCCGTGGCATGGTCCACTTGAGATTTGGATCTGCTTAAATTTTGGGCTCAACCACTAAAATGAGCTAAAAATAACATATGGACGGAATAGATTACGCACATACATTCTAGGTGTGCCCAACTGAGTTTACTACGCACGGTAAGAGCGTGCGGAGTTACTCCGTACGCAGTCCGATTCCGCGCCAGTAGGCAATCCTCGTCCAGCCCCTCCCAAACCGCAAGCAAATACTTTCTCAATTCTTTAGCCATTCGGACGTGAGTGAAAACCTGCCCGGCTTCTAGACTTCATTTCCAACACCGCTTCCCTTCCTACTGCTAGGGTTGGCGGTCCAACGGCAGTTGCCGGCCCTCTCTATCCGCAATGTCGCAGGTACTTTCCATCTTTTCTCTCCTTCTCCATTTCATTTTTCCCCTTCTTTCTTTGCATTTCTCCTCTTTTTTGAACTACCAAAACCTTCCTCATAATCGCCAACTCCATTTCTGGAAATTACTCTCCCAAACACACTTCTTCTTCCCACGAATTGTGGGTAATAATCCCTACTCGAAGCAGAGAAAGAAAATCCCTTCGAATATGCTTTGTTTCCTTCTCCACAACACTCTCACTCTACTTGATACATCAATTGTATCATACACACTGACAAAGAATGACAACTTCATCTTTTAGAGGTCGTTTGGATGCATGTAACTTTCTTTGAGATGTAAGAAAGTTACATGTGACCAAGTTACAGGTGATACTTGGTTACATGCAATCCTGTTTGGATGCAAGATGTAACTTGGTTACATGTTACTTGTAACATATGTTTGATTAACATGTAACTTTGTTACGTGTTAATGACTTTATATTCACATCTACTATATGTAGCGACAATGGATACATCTCAACACTCAATTCAGATGGGATCAGGCTTGACTCAATGGATATCATTTTACCTAGCCCATCAAATTGAGTAGCATGGGCCAATTTTTAGGCTAATTTCATCATCCAATGGACCATAAAAAGTGGAATATTAGAATTTGTAAGTCATAAAGAACTAATTGCAATCAAATTACACTATCAAAAAACACATAAGTCCAATCGTCTTAAAGAGGGAAAAACATTAACCCAATTATATAAATTAATAAAACATCTACTCAGGAACAATGTTCTTCAACCATTCAGCCCTCCGGCTGGGCGACACACCCTTAAGGAACGTGTGGATAAGGTTCGGATTAGCAGAAAGGTGAATAAATGCTTATACATTAGGGGTTCCTCGATGGTTGTCATGTTCTCCAACTCATCCCACAACATCATAGTCAGATATGTTGTGTTTTTTTGCTTTGCCGCCTCGTCCTTTGTCGTGTCTTTTTGCTTTTTCGCCTCGTCCTTTTCGCGTTTGTAGGCAATGTAACCGTCTAAAGACCCGCAAAGAGTGTCGAATCTTTGCGTGACAGACTCAGTGAGGGATGCTTTCTTACTCTTAGATGAACGAGGAGTTGAGGCAGTACATTGGCCACGCCTTCCAGATTGTGGAGATTCAGTTTTTGGCGCATCCCATTCTGTATTAGGTGTGAAAGATGCATATATTTGAAAGTGGAATGGGGACAAATCAATGTCATCTAGTGGTTGAAATGACACAATATCTTCTTCATCAGGATCAGCTGGAGTTCGTGTACAATTTCCTGTCACTTCATATTGTCCAAATATAACCTCAAACTGTTTGAGTAGTGGAAACGACTTATTTCTAATCTTTTGGATATTCGGTTTTGCCTATAAATGTAGAGAAAGTTGTAAATAAAGCACTAATGATAATTAAGTAAATAAAATGAATTGTTATAAATGTTAAATACTTGAGCAAGTTCTCCCAAACCGATGATTCTGCGGTCACTACTTTCCTTTCATCGTCTCATCTAAACCCACTTTTGGACAGTGCAATGTGGTTCAAGCAGAATTTCACCTTCAAAAGATGCAGTCGTCCCCTACAATTATCACTGCTCACTTCCACGGAAAATATTTCCGTAACCAGTTTCGACACCTTAGTTAGGGTAGTCTTCTTGAATGCATTATCGACTTTTTTTCCTTAATATAACTTCTTCAGTTAGGAAGCTTGCCATGCATTCATCTATATAGTCAGTCCAATTGACTTGGGGCTTTCGACTACTTGAAGCTTTTGACATTCCTTTGGTAGACAACACAAAGATATCAATGATCATATAGAAGTAGAAAATGTTTAAAGCAACAAGACACAAAGATACTAATGATCATATAGAAGTAGAAAATGTTTAAAGCAACAAGACACAAAGATACCAATGATCATATAAAAGTAGAAAATGTTTAAAGCAACAAGACACAAAGATACCACACAAAAAAGAGTACATATTTAATTGCCATTTTGTACTTGACTATAATTTGCCTACATATTAGAAGCAATTGCGAGCCGAAAGTCTTTCTATCTTTTCATTTCTCTTCTAGCTAACATAGATTCATTCTCACGTTCTTCTTCAATGGCTTCATCGTTGTAGTCGACTTCTCCGTCATACGCATCCTCATCGGTCCCAATATCATCGTCATTGCTATTTCTTTGTGTCTCTAATTCAGGCTCTAGATCAAGTCTCTCGTTAATAAGATGGTTATGCAGGATACAACATACAAAGATTAGTTTCACTTGTGTGTGTATGGGATAGGCTGATGCCGTCTTCAAAATAGGAAATTGTGCTTTAAGTACACCGAATGCACGTTCTATAGCATTCCGTAAAGATGAATCTCGAACGTTAAATAACTCTTCCTTGTTTCTTGGCTCACAACCATGCCTAAATTCTTTCAAATGAAACCGAACTCTGCGGAATGGTGCTAGAAATCCTGGCATGTATGCAAATCTAGCATCCACTAAGTAATATTTACCTCGTGGTACATTCAATTTGTTGTTTCTTGTGATGACATCTGCTAGCATACGAGAATCTGATGCTGATCCTTCTCACCCTGCTAGTACGTATTGGAACTTTAAATCGAATGAGCAGGTCGCTAACACGTTTTGGGAGATAAATCCCTTCATATTACGCCATTTAGGTTGCTCCTTTAGATTAACAGTCGCAGGAATATGAGTACCATCTATGGCTTCGACACAATCCTCGAAGTATGGATAAAACCGCGTGCTATTACATATTTTTGGAGGCATACCATTTCCAGGTGGTTGTAGGAAATAATTGTAAAGTCTACCAATTATTTTTAACATCCTATTGAAGTAGCGACTAATTGTCTCCCCTGAGTGGTTGAAATGATGTTGCATAACACGGTCCTCAACATGATGGCTAATTGTATGAAGAAACATGAATAATTCTTCCTCCAAAGAGACGCCAACCGTGCGATCAGTTTTTCTTTTGTTGTGTAATATCACGAAGGCGATTAAATGATTCCTTGTGCATACGTATGTAATTGAAACATGTTAGTCCAGGTCCATTGAGAATTACATCTGTTGCTTGTTGGCCCGACCAATCCCGCTGCCTTTGCGCTCTGGTTCTTCAAGCATATTGTTTTCATCAAGCTAACATATATACAATGCGCCTGCTGCGACGGCAGCAACCATGACATTTAGCTCTATATCGGAATCGGAATCGGAATCGGAATCGGAATCGGACATTTCAACGGACAACACTACACATAAATGAATATTATAAATGAAAAGCAATTGAAAAATGGACAACACCTGATAAATGGACAACACTTGAATAAATGGATACCACCTGAATAAATGGACAACACTTTGATAAATGGAGAAATTCCAAAATAAATGAACATATGAGCATGAAAGGTGGAATTCAAAAGTGGGGCCCATAAATGAGCATGAAAGTGGAGCGCAACATTCTGAATACGTGGCATACATGGATCAGATCTAAACCGTCCATTTCGTGATTCCAATAGTAATTGAGGAATGGTAGAAAAATTAGAGTGTTTAGATAGTTCTAGCCCTTTACTTAGTGGCATTCAAACAAAAACCAGCATTGGCTGTATTAAGTGAGAAAAGGCCCATTTATCAGGCTGTTAAACTCAAAATTTTCAGGCTGTTAAACTAGATTAATCAAAGTAAAAATTGATTAATGGTCAATATACATATGATTTAACATGATGTATTGTCGGACGCTTAAAGGTCCCCTCGAAGATACATCACGTTGGGCCCCACACAGATTTGGTTGGACGCTTAAAGGTCCAATCCAATCGGACACATCACGTTGGGCCCCACACAAATTTGGTCGGACGCTAAAGGTCCCCTCGAAGATACATCACGTTACATCACGTTGGGCCCCACATAGATCTGGTTGGAGGCTTAAGAGAGTGGATCAGGTGAGACCCCGACCCAATTGGACACATGTGGGGCCCACTGTGATGTTTATGAGAAATCCACCCCGTCCATCCAATTTATGAGATCATTTTAGGATGTGCGACAAAAAATGAGATGAATCCAATACTCAAGTGGCAGAAAACGTGAGGATTGAATGTCTAAAGTTGAAATATTCGTGGGCCCACAGAACTTTTGAATCAGGCTAATATTTGTGTTTTCAGTTCATCCCAGTAGGAATGACATTATGAACGGTATAAATGGCATATAAACATCACTGTGGACCCTAGGGAGGTTTCAACGGTAGGAATTTCCCTACCCAAGTTTTCCTTTAGTACGGCCCGCTTGAGTCTTGGATTCTTGTCATTTTTGTTCGCACGTCCTAAAATGATCTCACAAATTCGATGGATGAGGTGGATTTCTCACAAACATCACGGTGGGCCCCACTTAGGTTCCCAACGCGTGAACTTCCTGCGATAGGCTTTCACAGGAAATCCGCGTCCGACCCAATCTGCTTCGAAAAAACGCTGGAACTTGCAGGAAAAAAAAGAAGGAAAAAACCAGCTCGCAGGGGGGGAAACATACCTTTGAAACGGTGTGGAAGGAGGAAGGGAGAGAGAGGCTTCTTCTCGGATTGGAAGGAGGAAGGGAGAGAGAGGCTTCTTCTCGGATTGTGATTTTCTGTTACAAGGCTTCCTCTTTATAGCCAAGCTCCATTAATGGCTGCCACTAACATCTTCATTGAAGCCACCAACCATCTTCATCAATATTGCAGGTAGCTGCAAATCTCCCTTGTAAACCATCATTTGAAAAATTTGAACGTTGGATGCTATCAAGTAGCATGTTACTTGAAACTCAGCATTTTGGGGAAAATAGCATGTAACTTGGACTCATGATGCAATGAAGTCGCATGTCACTTTAAGCATCCAAACACCACATGCTATGAAGTCGCATGCGATTTGGACTCATCTTAAGCAAGTTACATGCTATCCAAACGGCCCCTTACATTAATAAGGGCGTGTTTGGATTGCCAGAAAAGAAAACAAAGGAAAATTGTAATAATTATCCAATGATGGGTTCCCATGGATTCCATGAGCACTATCGGAACACGAATTCCATTTTCCGGTGGCTTGTAGGGATAACAAGTGGAAATCTTATTTTTTGCGGGATAATACTCACAGTGTAACTTTTTTCTAGGGACATTGACTATGGAAAATTGCAACAATTGCTATGTGGAATCTGCTCTCTTCCTTGCTATCCAAACAACACAAAAACGTCCCATCAATGGATTTCTATAGTTTTCATCCAATCCAAACAGGTCCTAATGTAACAAATGAATGCCGAAAGTGTACATAGCTCTCCCTCTTTTGCTCATCATGTAAAGATTTTCATGCCTAGCTTGAATAAAGTAACTTCATATGGTATTCTTTATTCAAGCGCTTAGTCATGATATCAGCTAGCTGCTCTTTTGAGGGAGCTTTGATCTCCTTGGTTGATGGTCTTTCATGGGGAAACCGATGGTCGAGCTTGATATCCTTAGTTCTAGCATGTGGAACTGAGTTACTTGCAAGGCATGTGGAGCTTCTACCTTCACAAGTAGTGGGGTGGAATTAGGCGGTGCTAACTTGCTTCCCCGAACCAAATGAAATAGCTTGATGCACAGCTTTTGTGCTGGATCTTGACACGCTGCTTCGCTTCTTGCTGCACAATATCCAGTTTTTGAACGCCTGCCACTGGACAACCTACCCAATTGTCTTGGAATAAGTATGAGCATGACCTTTAAATGTGCTCCTTTCTCACCAAGGGATGATTGGAATGAAATAGTTGAGCTCTGTACAACCCTTAGTTTTGTCTCTTCAATCCTTTTTGTAAGGAAGGCTATAGTGGACTTAAATCTCACAAGTCACATATATGGCATATTTGGATTGGTAGAAAACAGAATTCAACGGAAGAAAGAAAGCTGATTTCCTTTGATGTGATGGTTCCGCTCGTTTTTTAAAGTCAAGAGGGGTGAGGAAATTGGTTTTCATTTCCTCAGATTTCCTCAAAAGGGTAATTTCCTTTTCATCTTGAAAACCTAAGAATTGGAGATTTCCACCCTCTTTGAGAGACAATTGTCATTTTTTGACATACTAAATGTCGAGTGGGATAGCGTCGGGTTTGGCTTTGTACTGGAGGAAGGAGGGGCACAACGTAGCTTTGAGCTTCTGAAAAGAGAAGCATTGCACCACTTGACTTTACCGGATTTTTCAAAGTTCGTTGAGGTGAAGTGTGATGCCTCGGGGAAGGCAATAGGAGCGGTGGAGGGCAGACCAGTGGCGTTTTACAGTGAGAAGTTGGATGACGCCGTGCTTTATCTGTCTTTGGTTTCCTTGCTTGTTGTTTTGTCTGGTTCAATAATACCGCTTATCCTAGTGAGTTTTACGGGCCCACCGGGACTAGAAGCTTCTCAAGCTCAAGCATTTACTTTTCTAGTTAGAGACCAACGTCTTGGAGCTAACGTGGGATCTGCTCAAGGACCTACTGGTTTAGGTAAATATCAAATGCATTCCCCGACATTGATCATTCTGCGTTTCCATTGAAATCGCATATGGTAAAACAAATAGGTTATGTAAGGATTCTTTTTAACAGATTTCTTTTCCATAGTTTTCCTTTTGACATCTACTTTTTTTTTTTTTTTGAAGGATTTTCCTCATCTACTTTTAAGTTTTCACCAATCCAAACAGGTCAATAACGATCTCACAAGTAAATGAGTAAGGCGTGATTGCTATTGCTCCTTTTGATGCCAGATTCCTTCTAAGAACCACTTAATGTTTCAAACCAAGCCCTCAGAGCTTGCTTGAGCATTTATAGAGCTTGAAGTCGCCATGCAAGTGGCTGCTTGCACTTCTTCCTTTAACTTGCCACGGAAGAAGGCATTCTTTACATCTAATCTACCAAGATTTGACCGTAAGGGCTAACTAAAGAGAATTTATTTCTTTTTGTACCAGCCTTAGTGATGGAGCTAAAAGTTTCTTCATAGTTCATACCATACTCTTTTGAAGTAGCAGTTTACTATGAAGGTGCTCTATCACGCTCGATTGTCCTATTGACCTGTTCTTTATTTTTTGTGTACCACTTTGCTACAATGATGTTGTTTTCCCTTTGAAGAGGAGCAAAGTCCCAAGCTTAGTTCTCAGCAACTCGTCATATTCTTCTCTCATGGAATCCATCCATTTGGTATTTGGCAATGCTTCCTCAAATGTCCTTGATTCAGTCTTTTTGCAATTTTAAGTAAAGCGATGTTCCACTAAAGAAGAATTGACTCCTTTATAACCTACAAAATCATCAAGATGTGATTGAAGATGGCCTTGAGTGGTATGCCTTAGATGATTAATTTGAGTTGTTGAGTTTGAAGACCTTTGACTGTAACTTGGGAGTTGGGAAGGTTCTTCCACATTATGTTCTACTAATTGGTTAGGAAATTGAGTACTCATGTCTGGAAAGGTGCTCGTCAGAGCTCAATGAAGAGATTTTGCAACTCTATGTTCCTATAAAATCCTTGTAGACATATCTTGACCTTCTAACTCACACCATCCTCAAGCTTCCCTCCACTGCTTCTCTGATAAGATGAGTCATTGTGAGGCAGAATGATGTTGTTGTCAAGTTGATGAGTGGTGCGATTGCTCTAGTAATTGTAATTAGTTTCACTGGATCTCACATGGCAAGAGATAGAGAACTGTTCTAACTCATTATGATAACACCCATACCCTCATGATTAGAATTATATCCCACAACTACATGTATGAGAGATTTTTTGCTGATTCTTATTTTGTAAAGAAAAGTTAGTGCGTGGATAACAAATACAACCAAAATTATGAAGAAGAGTATTATTTGGTTGCTTGTTAGATGCTTGAAAAAGTGAGGTAAAAGACAGTGAAATAAACTAACCACACTTTTCGATGCTGTTGTTTAGGGACGTGCAAATTAATGATGTTTTCTATGTCCCCGTAGATAGTTGTTTTTTTTTTTTCACGGAAAGATGACAACAATTTTATCAAGGAGTGCACAAAATGCCAGAGAACAATTGAAACGAAAAGAAAAAGAACCTAAAAAGGAAAACAACAATCCCTTAATCCATTTTGACGTAGGATGAGTGAAACTAGCCTAGGATGAATGAGGTGAGATCAAAGTACACACTAACTAGGCAATCAACAAATAAATTCAAGCAAATCCACACCATAAAATAAGAAATTCAGATTAACAACTAGATGGTCCTAGGTTCATCACATACACAGTGTATGAAAATATGAAATATCTCAAGAGTGGCCTCTTGGAAGTTAGGACTTCCAATCTAGCATAGGTAATGCCACATCCACATGAAGAAATAATGGTGTCAATAAAATTAAGATTTAGGGAAAATGGGTTTGTTTAAAATCAGATTTTCCCAAGGGGTTTTGGGATTTAGGAATTGGAATTTGGGAGTTTTGGGAATTAGGGACTTGGGAATTTTGGAGAATTAGGGTTATAGTGTTAGGCTAGGGTTAGCAAAGAGGGTAGGAGAGGATATAGTGAAGAGGAAGAGGAAGATGAAGACAAAGAGGAAGAAGGGCCTATCCGTTCGAACGTACGACTGTTTGTACGAACACACGTACGGACGTGCATGTGGGGTAATGGGGTTGGGCTTTAATGGGTTTGATGGAAAGGGAGAAGGAAGAATGAAATGGTTGTAGGGTTTAGGGGATTTGTAGGAGAAGAAAGAGGGAGAAAGGAGAGGAAGAAGGAGAAAGAAGAATGAAGTTGTGTACCTTGAACGAAGAAGAAGAGAAGATGTTCTAGGAGGAATCCACCACCAAGTTAAGTTTCTAATCCTTCCATAGTTGGATTGGAAGGGAGAGTTTCCTCACAAACCCTAAAGAATAATGAAGAAGGGACAAGAGAGAACAAGCTTTCAAGCTCTTTTTTTTTTTTTTTTCCAAAACTAAGTGAGGGTTGGACGCCCCCTCTTGTAGCTTTTATAATAGAACTTTTAAAAAATTGCAAATATGCCCCAACTTAATGTTTTATGGGGCCAAACTCAAAGTAAAATATCTAAAGCAAATAAAGCGATCCAAACCATCCATCATGTCCTAAACATAACATAAAATGAAATAAAATAAAATCAGGGTCCATGGGACCTAGACCTAGAAGATCCGACGGTCCAATGACCCGATCAAGATGGTCTAACGGTCAGATGGACCAAAAATTAAAATCTTATGGCTAAAAACTCCTAAGCAACTCACAAGTGGGGTCTTCCCATGATGTGGTGTACCCACCCTCTATTGTCCATCCCTCCAAAACACTTTTTTGATATAGTGATCCTAACTATTCCATCAATGGTTATGAAATGCATGGTTTGTATTTATTATGCTAGAGAAGATACTGTAAGTGATCTAGACCCTCCATGTGAGTCCCACCTTTCATTGTCGACCTCTCTCAAATATTTGATCTGATGGTCTCCTCAACTTTTCCTATCCATTTAGATTTCCATCTTGCGATTGTTTTCTTGTCGTTGATTTGTTAGGGGAATTAATGATAATTCTTCATGGAGGTATTTTAGTTAATTCACATCTTCTCTCATGTTTAAGCTCCTTGCAGCTTGTTTGGGTGTGACTATGGCCACGGATTTAAAATGCACTACTTTTAATGTGCTCGAGTTTATTTTAGAGGTCCTATGCTCCTGAGTTGTTTTTAGATTTTCTTCTAGTTTGATTGGTTCTGATGGTCTCCAATTTGAACAGTTTTTACAGTTGAGTGCTTGTGCTTTCAGATTACTATTCCCACTTTTCATGTACTATGATTCCATGTAGTTTGATTGGGTATTGCATCGTAGTCTTTGGTTTGAGGAATGTAATTGCCAACTTGTGCCTCATGTGCATGTCAACCACTCGTTTATTGTGTATCAAGTTTCCTTCTAGTTTCATTTGGTTTGGTGCATTTGATTCACGGGAACATTTACATCAGAACATGCATCAGTTATTGTAAGGAATTCTTGTATTCTCTTGACTGCATAGTTTTTCTTCTAGTTTGATTGGGCATGATGGAAATTTGATTGCTGCTGCAGGTGACACGCTCATCTGATGGTGCTTCAAAGGAACATGGTAGGTTTTGACCCCCCCCCCCCTGTCTCTGTCTCTGTGTGTGGTACTATTTATCCATGCTTTGTTGGTTGAGCAGAGCACCGTGTGTGTGTGTGTGTGTGTGTGTGTGTGTGTGTGTGTGTGTTTGTTGTGATACTATTTATCCATGCTTTGTTGGTTGAGCAGAGCACCGAGTCAAAGGCTCTGAGATTTTTGTTGGGGGTTTGCCTCGAACTGTAACTGAGGGCATGATTCAAGAGGTTTGTTTTCTTCTTATACCAAATTTTCTTTCTTTTCTATTAGAACTTTTGGGGATGCTACAAATACTCAAAACTTGAGCCCAAGTCTCTTTTGGACTTGTGCTCGGTCAGGGACTTTACAGAGACTTGTTTTCCAGTTTTAGAACACAACAATGTCTATAGAAGCAACCATGTCTGCATTGAATTGACCCAAATTCTAATCAGGTTGTGTTGACAAGTTTTTGAGCTATGTAGTGACAAGTGACTACATAGTTGACAGTAGTTATCTTGGACATTGTGCATGTCAATCATAGATGTTGCAGATGTTGTGATCACAAATTTTATATGATTTTAATGACAAAGGCAGAGATCTTTAAGTAGTTTAATTCATTGCTGGAGAGTTATTTGTTTTCCCTAGAGTTTCAGTTTCCAACAGAAAAATGACTTTGAATCGAGAATCATGAAGAAATTGCTTGGGAGATGTTTTCCAGCCATCCTTGTTATGGTGCTAAGAAATTAACTAAAATATAGTGTCTGATTGGTTGTGTTTTCCTCTTAGATGTTTTCTTCTTTTGGAGAAATCTTGGACGTGCGTATGATGAGAGATCAGTATGGCACCTCTAAGGTATTGATGTGTATGCTCCCGCCCGCGCCCCCCGGGGTGTCTGTTAAGCATTCTCTTTATGTATTTCTCTATGTTTCTTCTCCAGTCTTCTTACTCAGCTATTCATCCAGCAAGCACCTTCAACCCCCTTTCCCCCCCTTTTCTTTTGTCTTTACAGGGGTTTTGCTTTGTACGTTTTGCCACAAAAGAGGCTGCTTTTAAAGCCCAGAAAGAAAAAAATGGATCTAAGGTAAAGTAATTACTGCACAAATCTGGCCTATTATTGTCTAGACCCTTTCATTTTCAAGTGGCATCTAGTTTCAGTACCTATCTCACTTTTAGTTTTAAATCACAGAGCCAATGGTTGCTTCCTGTCATGATTTCATACTTTGAAAATATGATTTACTTGGATGCAGAACTCGCTATCATATTTTAGCATTTAACTGGAAGTTTAGTTTGTAAAGTAAATCCCATTCATTTTAAAGCGAGAGAATATTTTCAGAAAATTTTCTAGTCTACAGAGCATAATTTCAACAGCTTCTGTAGATTTTTGGGTACAATATGGCAACTTTTACATGTGTTTGGACAATATGTGAAGGCACTGAAGGGTCGAATGATGACGGATCTATATGAAATCAGGAAAGTTTTTTGTTTTGTTTTGTTTTTGTTTTGTTTTTGTTTTTTTTTTTTTTTTTGAGAGAACAAAATTTATTAAGAAGCCCACCAAAAGCCAAGAAAAGAACACAACGCTACACCAACACTGAAAAAAAGAGGCAAAGATATAGCAGCCTTATCTGCATTTATGTGAGGGGCCCATCCTAAAACCAAACCCTCAACTTCACAAATCACCCTGTCTACTGACGACCTCTCATTTCTGAAAGACTGGTCATTCCTCTCTTTCCAAATAGCCCTGAAAACAGCCATGATGAGAAGCCTCCAAATAGCTTCCCCCCCGGAGAAGAGGACTCCATTGACTTCGGCATAACCCAACCCATGTGAAACGCCGAAAGGAAAAAGTCCCACACTTTTCGGGCGAAAGAGCAATGGATGAATAAGTGATTGATTGACTCCACATTCTCTGTACACATCAAACATATATTTGGGAGGATTAGAGACATTCGCTGAAGATTATCCATGGTCAAAATTTTCGTTTTGCCAACCAACTGCACAAATACTAAAACACGAGGGGATTTGGCGATTAATCTGAAGAGAGAATGGACCGAAAACTCTCTAGAACGGTGTCTGGTCCAAATCATCAAATTCTCTAATTGAGGCGAAGGAGCAGCATTCTTGAGACAATTAATAATGCTAACTAATTCAGTGATCTCATCATCTGCCGAATTCCCACGGCAAGGACTACATATGAAAGAACCACCACATGAAGAGACTTCCAAAACCCAAAAGTGGCATCTAGTTTACTTCATTGCATTCATTCCTCCTACCCCCATTTACTTTTTTTCTTTTCTTTTACAAAACCCAAAAGTCCAATTTACAAGGGGAGACTTTGCCACATCTACCTCCATAATCCAGCCCATTAAAACCCAAAAAAATCAACCATATTCCAACCCATTAAAATCCTTCAAATCGGCCATATTTCAGCCCATTAAGAAGTCCTAAAATCAGCCATATTCCAACCCTTTAAAATCCTCAAAATCATCCATATTTCTGCCCATTAAAGACCACTAAAATGAGCACCATTCCAACCCTTCAAAATCCCCAAATCAGCCCTAGTCCACCCATGAAACCCCCCAAAATCAGCTCTATTCCAGCCCCTTAAACCCCCCCAAAATTAGCCCATTCCATCCTATTGAAACCCCCAAAACAAAAACAAAAAAAAAAAAAAAAAAGAAAAAAAAGAAAGAAAGAAAGAAAAAAGAGAACGAAAAAAATGGAAAAAAAGAAATTAGCCGAAATCTGTCCATTAATTTCCGACGTCTCGATGTCTACCTGTAGTGGTAACGTCTATCGAGGGAGGCTTACTGATCAACAACAAGACAATTGCATTACCGAGCTATTTGCAAGGGTAGCTAGCCTGGAAACCACTGTTGACCAACTATGTGGAGAGCAACATGGTGAGCAACCTAAACCTATTGGAAATTCCGATGGTGATGCAAATCAAGGGTTCCAACTAGAACCTTCAGTGATTTAAAATGGCACGGGTCATTGGGAGTCTATTTATGCCTTCATGCAACTGCCCTTTCTGCAAAGAGCCCATGACACCGCAATAGAGATGGCCAAGAAAGATGATATTACCAATTAAGTATGGGTTGAAGTTTCGAACTTCATGGGTCGTCTTGATGCAAAGGCTTTTGTCGATTGGATTACAACACTACAAGATTATTTTGCATGGTACAGCATGGATGATGCCCAAAGAGTGGCCTTTGTCAAGGTGAGGTTGAAGGGCCCAATAAGAATTTGGTGGTGAAGCATTGGTGACAACAATCTTATCATGGGTCGTCCTGCTATCTCCAAGTGGGCTGACACGAGGGAGAAATTGGAAAGTAAGTACTTGCCTTCAGATTACATGGATACTCTTCTACAAGAGCTCTTCGCATTCAAACAGGGAACTTTGTCGGTGGATGACTACATCAAAAAGTTTAATGAGCTTTTTGTCCGTTGTAAGCTTGTAGAGATAGACCGTGTAATAGCCAACCGTTATAAGGCAGGTTACGCCAAGAGATCCAACGCGAGATGGTCATGTTTGATTTTGAGTCAGTTGATGATGTTCATCGGAAGGCTTGACGAGTTGGACAATAGCTGCAGCAGCATACTCTTCGACATTTTGGTTCTCCAGTTGGGAAACCTTCTGCGAGAAGGGGTTCGGATCCGCATCTTAACCAAATCCACCGTAGGGCTATCGACCACCTCTCCACCCTTTTCACCCGCGCCCACAGATGCATGCTCCTCTTATAAGGCAGCCTTAACCATTGCAATGCCCTTCGCCACAGAATTCATACCAAAAGCAATGAGCAGTGCAGGGACATGACACCGGGGGGCGAGGTCTTAATCCTAATCCTTCCCTCAGAAGAGAACGACGGGGTGTCGATTGTTACCGTTGCGGACAGATAGGGCACTTTTCTAATGATTGTCCGCAAGCCAGGAACATCCATTATTGCGGTAATGAGGACCCCTACTACCCGGATGGCCATGAGTATTATGATGGACACATTGAGATGGAACAACCTTATGTACCTGCATCACAACTAGAAGAACCTCCTGCTGAAACTGTGGTTGAAGTTGATGATGAAGGCCCTACTCTTATCATACGCCGCCTCCTTACCACCACCGAGGAGGAAGAGGAAGATTGATGACGGTCCATTGTTTTCCGTACGCGGGTAAAATGCCAGGGCATATGTAACATGATCGTTGATGGCGGCAATGCAATGAATATTGTATCTCAAGAGGTGATTGATAAGCTCAAGTTGCCAACTAAAAGGCATTTAAAACCATATAAGGTTGCGTGGGTCGACGACATTGCCATCCCTGTAACTCGAAGGTGTTTGGTATCATTTAAAATCAACATATATGAGGATGATATTTGGTGTGACATAATTCCGATGAATGTTCCCCACATCCTTCTCGGTTGACCTTGGCTCTTTGAGCGAAAGGTACAAGGTGATGGTGAAGCTAACACGCATACTTTCCTATGGCAAGGTCAATGTATCGTTCTTCGCTTGTTGTAACCTGCGTCACCTCCTTCATCTACACCTTCATCGTCAACATCGGCTGCTCTTTCAAACTCTAATGCTCTCACCATGTAGAAGTTTGAAGAAGAGAGCAAGGAGAAATGCATAATGTTCGCTCTTATCACAAAACAGGTACAAGAGCCTGTTATTTACCAGGTTGAGCCTATTCCTGATGAAGTCAAATCTATGCTGTATGACTTCTAAGATTTGGTCCCTGATGATCTTCCTAAGGAGTTGCCTCCATTGTGGATATTCTATATGCTATAGATTTGGTTCTCGGAGCACCCTTCCCAACTTACCGGCATACTGGATGAGACCCGCCGAGCACGCTGAGTTGAAACGTCAGGTTGACGAGTTGTTTAAAAAGGGCTACATCTAAGAGAGCCTAAGCCCATGTGCGGTGCCAACCCTCCTTACTACCAAGAAAGTTGGAAATTAGAGCAAGTGTGTGAACAACCAAGCTATTAATAAAATCATAGTGAAATATCGTTTTCCCATTTCTTGGCTTGACGATATGCTGGACTTGATGCCAGGGGCTAGCGTTTTCTCCAAGATTGATCTTCATAGTGGATACCACTAGATTTGCATCCGACCTGATGACAAATGGAAGACAACATTTAAGACGAAGGACAGTCTCTATGAGTGGCTAGTTATGCCATTCGGTCTCACAAACGCTCCTAGCACTTTCATGCAAGTCATGCGCAGTTGTTGCACCCTTTTATTGGTAAGTTTGTCGCTGTCTATTTTGATGACATTCTTATTTACAGTACGTCAAGAAAGGAGCACCTCAATCACCTTAGTCTTATCTTTAGAGTCCTTCGTCACAAGCGCTTCTACATCAACTTTAAAAAGTGTACCTTCATGAGCCCATTAGTGGTTTTCGTAGGGTACATTGTCTTGTTGCAAAGTGTAGAGGTGGACCCCGCCATGGTGAAAGCCATAATTGATTGGCCAACACCTACCACTATCTCTGAAGTTTCCAATTTTCATGGCCTCGCTACATTTTACAGACGTTTTGTGTGGAACTTCAGCAACATGGCCCCAATCACTGATTGTATGAAACAAAGGGAATTTGATGGACAAGTGCAACAACACGAGTGTTTGATGGGATCAAATGTAAGATGATCGAAACTCTAGTCTTGCGCCTTCCGGACTTTGAGAAAGTATTTGAGGTGAGCTGTGACGCCTCTAATGTTGGCATTGGTGGAGTTCTTAGTCAGGAGGGCCATCCAATAGCTTTCTTAAGTGAAAAGCTCTGATGTAAAGCAACGGTACTCCACTTATGACTTGGAATTTTATGCCATTGTGCAGACTCTACGGCATTGGCGTCACGATTTGGTTGGCAAGGAGTTTGTCCTATATTCTGATCATCAAGCAGTCGAGTATTTAAACTCTCAGCCATTATTCAAATTATCTCCGATAATATCGAAATATCTCCAATATTATCTCTATCTCCAGCTTGGTGATACCAATAACACTGGTAGCGATACCGATAACACCGTTAGTACTAGAAATTCTAGGTATCGATGATGTATCGCCAATGTATCGATACGGCTAACATTTTTTACTATGTAAATTTTAGGTGTTGCGTGTATTGCCAATGTATCGACATCGCCAATGTATTGCCAATATTTCGACTATGTAAATTCTAGGTGTTGCTTGTATTGCTAGTTTATCAGTGATATTTCAATATTATCGCCAAAATTTTTTTTATTAAAAAAATTTATTTCAATTCTTTTATGGGCGTATGGTTGCATTAGTGTTCAATTTGTTGATGATAATATCGATAACATCACGATATTATCGTTATCACAACATGGGCAATATTGAGATCGCAATATTTTGTTTTCTTTCTAGTTGTCGATGATTTCTCGGCGAAATATTATGTGTTGTTAATATTCCGAAATATAAATGGATGTTTGGATGGTTGGATGGATAGATGGGATGGATGAGATGGATTGATTTCTTATAACAACACATGCTTTTAGGTCCTCATTAAATGGAAACTTATTATGCATGCATTCTTTTTGTAATTTTTTATTTCCTAAATATACAAATATGTATAGTTTAACATCTCCTGAAGTTTCACTGAAATTTTTTACCGTTTTCCCCATGTTTCCCCAATGCTTCCCACAATTCTGATTATTGACGATGTTATGGGCGATATCAATAATGTTTCCGTATCCTCGGCCAGCGAAACTTGTAGCGATATTGATACTTCGAACACTGCTCTTAGCAGAAGATGAGTGCTCGTCATGTCAAGTGGAGCACGTACCTTCACAAGACTGGCAAGGACAATCAGGTTGTTGATGCATTAAGCCGCCGTGCACATCTATTGTCATCGATGGCGGTAATTGTTCTGGGATTTGAAGAGATACAGCATGAGTATGTTGACGACAAGGATTTTAGATGTATTTATACCGACATTCTTAGTGGAGAGCATGCGAGACACCCATATTTCAACATTCATGATGGCTACTTGTTTCGGGGAACGCAACTTTGCCTACCCAATACATCCGTTCGTGAGTATGTTGTGAGGGAGTTACACGTTGGAGGGTGTAGTGGACACTTGGGTTGAAATAAGACCCTAGCTCTTGTTGGAGGTAAATACTTTTGGCCTCGTATAAAATCAGATGTTGCTAAGATTTGCCAGCTCATTAAGGGTCAAAAGAAAAACAGTAGATTGTATTAACCACTGCTAATCCCACATGCGCCGGGGGAAGATCTTAGCATGGACTTTGTCCTAGGTATGCCAAAGACCGCTCGCAAAATTGATTCAGTATTTGTGGTGGTTGATCAATTTTCAAAGATGGCTCATTTCATACCATGCTCTAATATAGCATACGCTCTCAAGATTGCTCCATTATTCTTTCGAGAGATTGTTCGTCTTCATGGGCTTCCAAAGTCAATTTTGTTTGATCGTGATACCAAGTTCATGAGTTATTTTTGGAAAACCCTTTGGGCAGCAACGAAAACCAAGTTTCAGTTCTTTAGTGCATACCGCCCTTAGACCGATGGCCAAATGGAAGTGGTCAACCGTAGCTTGTGCAAGTTATTATCGTGTCTTGTCTGTGATCGTGTAGCTACTTGGGACCTAGTTATACCCATGGTTGAATTTGCTTATACTAACTCAATCAACAAGTTTACAGGGATGTCACCTTTTGAAGTAGTAACTGGTATATGACCGCGTCTTCCAGTTGATTTGGTTCCTCTACCTGTCGAGTTGAGACTGACTGCAAAAGCTGATGATTTCATCTGCCATATGCAGCAGGTGTATGTTGAAGTTCGATGTAATATTGCTGCAAGTAATGAAAGTTATAAGCAACATATAGACACAAGACATCACTTTCTTGAATTTGAGGAAATTGAAATGGTTATGGCCCGTATTTGTCCTAAAAGGTTGCCTCCCGGCACCTTGAAGAAACTCCATCCTCACAATGCGGGACCGTTCAAAATCATAAAAAAGATAAGTGCTAATGCTTATGTTTTAGATCTCCCACCAGATTTATCTATTAGTCCTACTTTCAGTGTGGAAGGTCTTTCCATCTTTCATGGGCACCATACTGATGATGGTATTGAAAAACAAGCCATCATACTTTCGACCATTTTACCACCTCACGATCGTTGATGTTCTTGATGACCAGATCATCTCCATGCACCAAGGTGGTTACTAGAAGTTTTTCGTCTGTTGGCAAGGATTACCTCTCTCCGATGCTACATGGGTTATAGCTACCGACTTCCAGCATTTGAATCTTGACCTCTACAAGTAATATTAAGCCATTAACTCGCCGGAGTTGAGTTCTTTCAAACGGTGGGGGACTGATGCAGGCTGATCTGGGCCCACGATACATGGGCCAGGCCTAAAGCCCAACCGTTTGCCCATCAATAAGGAGGCCCAAGCCTCCTATTTAGGTTGCTTGTCTATTTAGGTAGTTAGCTAGCGAAATCAATTAGCTAGGTAAGAATAATCCAGCGGTCAAACGTTTTTAATGCATTCTTATCTCATTTTATCTCTTTTCCATATTTGTAATAAGTCATTGGTTGTCAATGACATTATGTTTTTTCCTTGTATGTACGTTTCAAAAGCCTATATAAGGGCTTGAGACGAGTAGTATGAAGGCACCTTTGATTTGAATAAAATCTCTTGAGTTATTCTCTTGTATTTGTTTGTGTTCTTGTGCTTAAGATTGTAGGTGTCTACGTTTGGGCGGACCCTTCCCATTAGCTAGCTGTGCTAATTTGTGTTTAAGAAAAATTATTTGATGTTATTCAAATGGATTTTAAAAATGATCCCAAGAGTAGTATTTTATCCTCATTGGATTTGGTGCCTCTCCAAATAACATCAACGAAATTGAATGGCATGAATTATCTATAGTGGGCCATGTTTGTAGAAGTTTTTCTGATTGGAAAGAAAAAAGTTAAATATTTGACATAACCCAAACCTAATATCACTGCGACAGATTATGATGATTGGGTGGCAGAGGATGCCCAAATTAGGGCATTGTTATGGAATAGCATGGAACCACATATCAGTACCAATGTAATCTTCCTCAAGACTGGCAAAGATGTTTGGGACACCTTGAAGGAGATGTATTCTGGTGAGAAAAAACTTAATCCGTATTTATGAATTCCTACAGAATATATTTGCATTCCAGTAAGGAGTTAGAAGTGTGGGAGAATATTATTCTATCCTACGTAGCATGTGGAAAGTTGAATGTATACCAACCGTTGTCAACAGATCTTGAGGTCATGCATAGGCAAAGGGAGGAATTTCGTGTTGCCAAATTTCTCTCTGGCCTTCGACCTGAGTTTGAGCCTGTGAGGTCCCAGATTCTCAGAGGTAGTGCAATTCCCTAAGTGATAAAAGCGTTCGCCAGAGTTTAAAGGACAATGGGCATGTCTACCCAGAATTCCACTTCATGAGATTATTCGACTTTTATCTTTGTAGTGGGCAGAGGTGATGGGGGAATTCGAGGTAGCCATGGTCGAGGCAGTAGATTTGGAGGTGGCTGTGGTCATGGTCGTGGTCGTGGTGGCAGTAGTGGTTGTGGTCGCGGGGTAATCATCACTACACTCATTGAGGCCATCATAATGTTGATTCATGCTAGGATTTACATGGGAAGCCTTCTTGGGCTAATTAAGTCAACTCACCGGAGGATAGTTCAGATGGTTATATATCCAATCCTGCCACTCCTATTAAGCCGAGTACTTTAGGCGACATAGTCACTATGTCCAAGGAAGATTATCCAAGCTTCTGAAAAATCATTCCACTCATGCCTCTTCCTCCATTACTACCCTTGCTTAGTCAGGTACATCTTCTCTTACATTTTCCAAGCATACTCTATTGATTATTGATTCTAGTGCTTCCAATCATATGACCAGTAAGCGTAATTTGCTGTCCAAGTTAGTCCAATCTTCATCTATTTCATTTGTCACCTTGGCCAAGGTGTCCCGTAGCGGTATTGGTGGGCGTAACGGTGCCCACCGTTTCCGATACGGATACGGGCTGTATCGGCCGATACAGCCCTGTAACGGTCCAAATTTTTTTTTTGGCCAAAAAATTCTAAAAAAATATGGATTAAATCCAGAAAATTCCAAACATCCCAAATATGCATTCATTTATAATTTTGAACATGTTTATGGTGGTGAAGCGGTCTACTCTTTGGTGAGAAAGCTGTATCGGGCTGTCTGATGAATTTATGAAGCTGATAACCTAGAATTAACTGCAAAACTTATAAATTCAAATTTCTAACTGTCTATTATAAGTAACACATGTTATCCAACCTTTAAACCAGAATTTTTTTTTGAAAAAAATGATTTTCCCTAATTTTTAAAATTATTTCGAAATTAATCTGAAATTAAAAAAATACAAAAAAAATAGCAAACCATATGCATAATCTGTAAAATGCACATGATTATATTCTATTATAAGTAACACATGTTATCCAACCTTTAAACCAGAATTTTTTTTTGAAAAGAATGATTTTCCCTAATTTTTAAAATTATTCCGAAATTAATCCGAAATTAAAAAAATACAAAAAAAATAGCAAATCATGTGCATAATCTTGAAATACACATTTTAACATTTTACAATGGCTAGAACATCATATTAAGGTGGAAAAAAAGCGATTAGAGGAAGAAAAATGTATAAATACCTATTTTCGGATTTCTTCGAAAAATGGCTCACGGAGCTTCGATTCATCCAAATCGTAGAAATTGGTCGTTTTAATTATTCAAAATAGACTAATTGTGGTCCTTTTTAGCAGTGTTCGCAGTATCGGTTTCGCGTTACGTTTCACACCCTTGGGATACAGATACATATTGCGTATCAGTGGGAAATATCGGTTGTATCGCGGAATGTATCGTACTTTTTGGGAAACATGGGGAAACATTGGGAAATTGATTGAATTTTCAATGAAACTTCAGGGATTGTTAAAATTGACCTCAATACACACATTTAAATAATAATATGTATAAAAAAAGTCCACATAATGGAGTTCTTTTGTAAAAGGATCCTAAGCTATGTGCTATCTGACTGAATTGATGCAACTATTGTTTAAATTGATTCCATAATATATACAAATGTAACAAGACATTAATGTAAACATAACCAATGTATTAACAAAGTAAAACAAGCAAGAGAGTTGAGAAATATTCTAGTTTTGACTGAATGAGTATCCTCCAAATGTAGTTTTGACTATTGAACTTCAATTCAATGCAAGCTATCCTATATGGCCTAGATCTATATGAGGATTCAATAAAATCTAAAAAATAGCTAACTGGACTCAACAAACTATGACCCCTACGCAGAGTTGGAACGCGGGTCGAGCTGCGCGATCAGCTTGCCGGGGGTGCAGGGGGCGGCGCGCCCCTGCCCGGGGTTCGGGGCGGAGCGCCCGAAAGCCTAACGGTTTTTTTTTTTTTTTTTTTTTTTTTTTTAAGGAGGAGAAACTAGAAGAAAATCGAAAAAAAAAGTCATTTTTTTCTACAAAATGGGGACTCTTGTGTGTCTAACCGATATAGTAAAATAGGCCGATCTGCAAACACTGGTTTTTAGCAAAAGAATAGATTAGAAAAGAAATGGGGGAAGAAAAGTGTAAAAAAATAAAAAAACGTCAGATTTATATATAAAAAAAAACTAGCCGTTTTCCGACCGTTACGGGGGGCGTAACGGCCGTTACGCCCCCCGTAACGGCTGTTACAGATCAAAATTTTGGGGGTCCCCGTTTTGGACCCCGTATTGCGTAACGGCGTCAGCCGTTTCCGTTACATATCAGCCGATACGGCCGATACATAACCGTTTTGGCACACCTTGTGGCTGATGGCACTTCGACCAATGTATCTAATGAAAGCACCGTGTGTCCTACATCAGATCTCTCCTTGTCTTAAGTTTTGTATATTCCCAAGTTTTTCGTTGAGTCTATTATTTGTAAGCAAACTAACCAAATCCGTAAATGGCCTCGTTAAATTTTATCCATATTATTGTGAGTTTCAGGATCTAAAGACGGGGGAGGATGATTGGTGGAGGTCATGAATCTAATGGACTACTATTTTAAGAGTGGAACGATTAGAGTTGGAGCTGAATTGTAAACTAACATCTCTCCTTATCAATGAAATTCTAGGCTTGGGCACCCATCCTTAACTAATTTGAAGAGTCCTGTCTCGTCTTTGTCCTATGTGTCTCAGTTATAACGTGAAGCTTGTGAGTTAAGCAAGCATCATAGAGTGTCTTTTTTTTTTTTTTTTTTTTCCCGTGAAGATAAAAGTTAGTGATAGACCATTTTATTTGATACATTCACATGTTTGGGGACCCGTTCTCTAGTTTATCTAACTCTAAATATTTTGTGTTCTTTGTTGATGATTGCTCTAGAATGACATGCTTATATTTGATGAAAGATCACTCTGGGGTGTTTATGTGTTATAAAGAATTTCATGCCCAAATCTAAACTCAATTTGATGCGTAAGTGTGTGTTCTAAGATCAAACAATGCCAAGGAGTACATATCAAATCTTTTTCATTCCTATCTCATATCTCATGGTATCATTCATTAAACATCCTGTGCACACACACCGCAACAAAATGGAGTTGTGGAGCGTAAAAACCATCATTTGCTTGAGTGGCTAGGGCATTATTATCGGACATGAAGGTTCCAAAGAGTTTTTGGGGTGATGCCGTTTTAGCTGCATGTTATCTTATAAATCGGATGCCCTCGTCAGTATTAGGAGAGAAAACTCCTTTTCTGTCTGGTATCCCCAACATCCTTTTCTCTTCCTCTTAAAATTTTTGGATGCATATGTTTGGTACATCAATTTGATTATGTCTTCGATAAGTTTAAACCCAAGCTGGAAAGTGTGTTTTTGGGTTACTCACATACTCGGCGTGGCTACAAATGTTATCATCCTATCACCCATAGATGATATATGTCCATGGATGTCACCTTCTTTGAAAATGCTTCATATTTTTCATTAATGGGAAGACATTGCAACTTTCTAAAGACTCTACCACCCTTCTTGTGGTGACGGAATAGATTTACCTGGAAAGCAAGCCACCGAGTCACATCTAAATCCACCACCGTTGCAAGTCTCCTCCAGATGTTCTAAGAGAAGTACTGAAGTGCTTAGTAATTTGCCCTTTACTAGTTCTACCGATCCATCTGAAGATCCTCCTCTTTAATCTCCACCAAACTTGCTAAATGAAGCTGATCAACCTACTGCCATTCGAAAGGGTATACTTTCTTATACTCTACATCCTATTTTCAATTTTGTTTCATAGAATGGTCTATCACCTTCATTTTGGCAGTTTGCTTTGTCCTTGTCGTTTGTGTTTGTCCCTTGATCATTTTAGGAGGCTCTTCATACTGATGGGTGGACAAGAACTATGGAAGAAGAAATAGCCACACTTCATCAAAATCAAACTTGGACTTTGGCTAGGTTATTTGTACGGAAACATGCAGTAGGGTCTGATGGCACTGTGGATCGTTTAAAGGCCTGGTTGGTGGCAAAATGGTATACTTAGACTTTTAGAGTAGACTACTTTGAAACCTTCTCCCTGATGGCTAAGCTTCATTCAATTCATGTGGTGATCTCTACTGCTACAAATTTGGACTAGCCCCTATATCAACTGGATGTGAAGAATGCGTTTCTTTATGGTGATTTGCTTGAAGAAGTGCACTTGGAGTAACCGCGTGGCTTTGTTGCTCAGGGGGAGTCTAATAAAGTTTGCCGGCTAAGAAAATCAATTTATGGTTTAAAGTAGTCTTCATGCGCGTGGTTTGACAAATTCAGTAACGTGATAATTTAGTTTGGAATGAAATGCAGTCAGGCTGATCACTCAGTCTTTGTTAGGCAGAGTGAGATTGACACTCTGGTTCTTGTTGTTTATATGAATGACATCATCATTACTGGAAACGATGGTGATGGCATATTTGAGTTGCAGCAACACTTCTGTACAAAGGATTTAGGCTTCCTTTAGTACTTTCTGGGTATTGAGGTAGCTCGGTCAAAATTGGAAATTAATTTATCACAAAAGAAATATGATATGGACTTGTTAGAAGAGACAAGTTTACTCGGGGCTAAGCCGGTTATAGCTCCCATTGACACAAACTCTAAGTTAAGTGCACATGAAGGAGACATGTTTGATGATCTAGGCAGATATTGCTAATTGGTTGGTAAATTGATTTATTTAACCATTACTCGACCAGATATTACTTATCCAGTCAGTGTAGTTAGTCAGTTATGAAAGCCCCTCGTGTATGTCATATGGAAGTTTTGTTCCACATACTAAAATATTTGAAGGGGGCCCTAGGCCATGGGATTCTCTACATACGAAATGGACACCTTAGACTGGAAGGATTCTCTAATGCAGACTGGGCTGGATCTCCTTTAGATAGGCGATCCACCACAAGTTATTGTACCTTTCTAGGAGGTAATGTTGTTACCTGGAGAAGCAATAAGCAACAAGTCGTTGCTTGTTCTAGTGCAGAAGTAGAATATAGAGCCATGCCTATACCACGTGCGAACTTGTGTGACTGAAGACATTGATGTGTGAGTTATGTTTTGTGGTTGATACTCCCATGAATCTATATTGTGATAACCAAGCTGCGTCATATATCGCCAATAATCCAGTGTATCATGAAAGGACCAAGCACATTGAAGTGGATTGTCACTTATCAGAGAGAAGGTGGTGAACAATGAAATATTAATCCCATTTATTAAATTTGAAGATCAAGTTGCCGATATGTTCACAAAGGCTTTAAGTCAAGTAATTTCACCTTTTAAGTGAAAGCCCTAGTATAATAAAACAAAAGGTGGGGCGTGTGGGGCTGTAGTATCATCATGTTCTCTCACATATTTTCCCTTTTCTTCCTCTCGTCTCTTTCTTCCATTCTTTCCTTCTTCTTCTCCAAGATTAACACATTTTATGTTTTTTAATTGTTGGGGGATTTAAGAATCGTTTAAAAAAGGAAAATTATTTTATTTGTTCTTTTAAGAGATTAAATGATATATATTCTCTTAAACGTTAAATCATGCAGTTTTTTATTATTTTTTTATTTTTTTTGTGATTTCTTACTTCTTAATTGGTCACAACACCAAATTGATGTATGACTTACCTTTAAAGTTTATATGGATGGTTACGATCATTTCGACTTATATGTATTATGAAATGATGTTTAGATATCAAAATATCTTTTTTCGTCAGTCTACAGTATTAAAGGCCTCTTTCCCACCATTATTCTACATTCAAAGAAAGGTAACAAGGACATAAATTATTGAAGGGCCCTTGTATGTTTTTTTAAGGGAAATTTCTTGAAAGACAAAAAAATAATGGAACAAGTATCCTTTAACACTATAATGACATGGTATTACTTGGCGCACATTGATGGCAAACGGAAGATTGATGAGTTTTAAAAAAAAATCTGATTTATTTATATTTTTCATTTTTTAAAAAATTGTCAAAAAAATCTTATGATTTACGATATGATTTGCGATTCAATACGATTCAACCTGTACTACGATTTGTGATACGATAACGATTTTGACAACATTGCTTGCTAACAATAATTCCCTCCACGGCCTCCTCGCTACTATGCCCAACTTCCATACCCACTTTCCAAGAAGTGCTATGTTTATGAAGCCTAGATTCTTTATACCCGCACCCCCTTCTGTGATTGGCTTGCAACCTCCCCCTATTTTAGGAGGTGGAACTTACGAAGCTTTTCAAGCCTATTTAAAATAGACCAGGGGCACTTGAAAAGAGACATGAAATACACATGTATATTAGAGAAAGCAGCTTTACTGAGGGTCGGCCTCCCTCCCAAAGAGAGATATCAACATTTCCATTTGTCTAGCTTCCTCTTAATTCTTTCAATGACCCTGTCCCAAAGGTGCTTGGCTGCCTTCCCAATGCAAAGAGACAAACCAAGATATGCAGATGGGAATGAACGTGTCTTGCACCCAAAGACATTCGCAAGCTGCACCAAATCCTCACCTGACACATGAACTCCCAACAAGTCTCTTTTAGGTACATTGATCTTAAGACCTGAAACACCTTTAAAGCACACAAGGATTTTGCGGAGATTATCCATGGAAGTTGCATCCGCGTTGCAAAACAATAAAGTGTCGTCCCACATACTGGAGATGGCTGACTTGGATCCCGCTTTCAAAGACTTTAAAGACGCTAATTTGGCCATTTCCCTCTCCCTTGTAAAGCATCTTGCTGAGAGCCTCACAAACGATCATAAATAAGGAGAGAGAGGATCGCCTTGCCTAAGCCCTCTAGAAGCCTTGAAAAAGCCACTAGGCGACCTGTTCGCTAGAACAAAATAATTGGCGGACTTCACGCAGGACCTCATCCATCCCCTCCATTTCTGACTGCAACCCACCTGATCTAGCATGTAGTCTAAGAAATCCCGGTTAACCTGGTCGTAGGCCTTTTCCAGATCGAGCATGCACACCAATCTGCTTCTCTTCTCTCTAAATCTAGAGTCAGTGCATTCATGGGCGATCGGGGCGCTAAATTTTTTTTTCCTTGCAGTGATAAAAAACCCCTTGATTTCCACGATAAACCTAGAGAGAACTCTCCGAAGCAGCAAGGCAAGCACTTTTGCTAGGATCTGTTGATAACACCCAAACTTACATTTGCATGCTTTTAACCTGGATGTTTGATCACCTCCCTCTTTGGGTTGTGTTATGCTGAATGCTTATGTATGCAGAGGAGACCTTATCTCCATCATGCCATATGTTAAGTTACTGATGCAGTTAACAGCAAGTACTAACTTGACCTTTGGTTATGTCCCTTTTCCTTCTATATTTGAATTCAACAGGCTTATTTAAATAACATTGTCATTTATGACCCTAATATTTCAGATACAAGGAAAAAAGATTGGTGTTTCTCAATCAGCAGATCAGGACTCCTTGTTTTTGGGCAATCTTCACAAAGGTTGGCTGTATTTTATCCCTTCCGCTGTGATGTCTTTATCCGAACCGCTAGATTTTGATTTATCTTAGTTATCCATGGCAATTATGTGAGCCTTGCTGCTCTTCTAAAAGTGTGTGTGTATATAATAATAATAATAATAATAAAGTTGGCATTTTCTGCTAATCTATTCATCATATTATTGTTTCTGTGTTCTAAATTGCTTTTGTATTCATTGCATTATTTTTTGCTTTTGATCTCCTTTTCTTTTCAGATTGGAGCTTCGAAGAATTTAATAAAATGATTTGCCAGGTGATATTGGTTTTAGCAGTATTGTTTGTTAGAATGAACTAGTGCTCTTGCTGGGTTTTGAATATGTATTTATTTCTTTGTATAGGCTTTTCAAGATGTTGTGTCTGTTGAACTTGCAATGCCTTCAAAAACTGGAGATTCTGCCAACAAAAAGCAACACAACCGAGGTTTTGCCTTTGGGCAATTTTCCTCTCATGGTGTAGTTATAGATGCCTCTTTTTGGTTATTGTTCTATCATACAACGAATGATTTTATGTTTGTCAAATTATCCTTCCTAATGTGGTGTGAGTTGGTTTTTGCATATGAGTTTCAGGCAGTCATATGTGTTGTTTTTTTACACCTCCACAGGATTGAGGTTCTGGCTGTATGTAACTGACTCTGTAATATGGTTGAATCAATTACAATTTTTGTCATGTTCCTTTGTTTTGTTTTTGTTTTGGTGACCGACAGAAATACTGTTCGTGCATGTGTAGCCTTATGAGAGATCAATTATCTCGAGTGACTTCGACATACAAAATCTTATCTGTACTCTTTTACTGTAGCCTTGAAAATCTCATCCTATGGTTATCCATTTCTTACATACGGATAGGATCTTATCCCTGCTCAAGAACGTTCATGATTTCTCATGTTAAGCGTGTACTTTTGACTGTCACTTTGTCTATGTCTATGCCTGTTCCCTTGATGATTAAAATATTCCTATCTGATTTTGGAATTCAATTGCCCTGATTGTTCTTCCTCAATTAATCACCATATAAATGGAGTAGTGAAAGATGCATCTGTGATTTGGTTCATTAGCTGTGTTTGTATGTTTTAGTTTCAACCTACTTGCCTTTTCAACTCTCAATTCCAGGAACATTCTACCTAAGCTGTCATTCCTGTCCTACTTTGGAATCCACCTTTCACTCCCGCATCAGAATCCTTCTCACACTCCTTCCTAGATGTTCACACTTACAGAAATTTTAAGAACTGCTGTGCCGCTCCTTCATTCGATCTACTTCCTCTCATGCTTCCTGTAACTAATCCTTCACGTCATCATATTCCTATGTGCGTATGTGCACATGATTTACTATCTTGGTTTGACTGAAGAAGATATCTTTCGCACAATAGAATGACCTCTTTGGAATTGAAAGAAATGAATTTATCCTCTTCTCTATGATCACAGATAAACTTAGCTAGCATTTATAACACTGATGCGTACATCCACAGATACTCAGCTCCCCTTTATTAATTTCATTTTTGAAACCTTGTTGTATCTTCTTTGCAGACTAGTTCTTTGGTCCCCCTCTGAAATAATCCGCAAATGTTCCACATTCTTTTCCAATGATGTCATGGTGCTGTTGAAGCATGTGCTAACCCTTATTTGGAGGCATTTAACTCTTTTTTGGGCAGCATAAGATCTTGCAAGAAGTATGTTAGGTGACTTCCTGTGTTCATGCCTGTTTCAAAGAGCTGGATGATGTTATAATAATTGGCATTTAGAATCGAT